>QPKB01000126.1:0-76297 GCA_003546025.1 Camphora micrantha
AGTGGTTCGAACATATTCCAATTTTACCTCATCGTCAGCAACCTTTTCTTTGAGAAAGTGATAACGTATGGCAACATGCTTTGTGCGGGAGTGTTGGACAGGGTTCTTGGAGATATGAATGGCACTTGTGTTGTCGCAGAAGATTGGCGTAGGATCTCTCGTCTGAACACCGAGATCTGAGAGCATTTGACGCATCCACAGGACTTGGGTACAGCAAGTTGCTGCTGCTATGTACTCTGCTTCCGCTGTAGAAAGAGAAACTGAATCTTGCTTCTTGCTGTGCCAAGCCACCAATCTTTCACCAAGATAGAATGCACCTCCAATTGTGCTTTTGCGGTCATCTACACATCCGGCCCAGTCAGCATCAGAATATGCAATGAGAGTGAATGATTTACCTTTCGGATACCAGATGCCGAGCTCCAAAGTACCCTTGAGATACCGAAATATCCTCTTCACTGCTGTAAGGTGCTCTTCCGTTGGTGATGCCTGAAATCTTGCCACCATACATACCGCCTGTAGAATGTCCGGTCTTGTAACCGTCAAGTAGAGCAAGCTCCCTATCATTGATCGGTAAGTGGTGTAATCAACTGATGGAGCCTTGTCGTCTTTGCTTAGCTTTGTGTTCATGGACATAGGCGTGCTCACCGGCTTGCTGTCTTTCATGTTGAACCGTTTCAGCATCTCCTTGATGTATTTCAACTGTGATATGAAGATACTATGCTTCAGCTGCTACACTTGGAGACCAAGGAAGAAACTCAGCTCTCCGAGCATTGACATCTCAAATTCATTCTTCATCTCTTCAGCAAAATTTCTGCACAACTCCTCGTCATTACCGCCAAAGATTATGTCATCGACATAAACTATGACAACCAGCTGGTTGTTTTGCTCTGTTTTGATGTAGAGATTACTATTAACCAGTCCTTTGCTGAAACCAATTTTGCGAAGTAACTATCCAGCCGTGCATACCAGGCCCTCGGTGCTTGTTTCAGGCCATATAGAGCCTTCCTCAACTTACACACCAGGTCTGAATTGTTGCTCAAGAGAAAACTGTTTGGTTGCTCAATGTAAACCTCTTCCTCAAGTAGCCCATTCAAAAAGGCTGACTTCACATCCATTTGAAATACCTTGAAGTTCTTGTATCCAGCCAATGCTAGGAATATTCGTATGGCTTCCAGACGAGCCACTGGTGCGAAGGTTTCTTCAAAATCTATGCCTTCAATTTGAGCATAGCCTTTACAAACTAACCTTGCTTTGTTTCTCACAGCTTGACCATTTTCATTCCGCTTATTTCTAAAGACCCATTTACTACCTATGACATTCTTATCAACAGGTATAGGGACTAAATCCCAAGTGGAGTTCTTTTCTATTTGCTCTAACTCCTCATGCATAGCCTTTAACCAATTTTCATCAAGGCTTGCTTCAGCCACTATCTTGGGTTCAACCAATTTTATTTATTTATTTATTTATTTTTTTTCTAAGGGTTCTTTTTTTTCTCTTGCTCTTTGGCGATCTTCTTCCCGAGGATACCTTGGACGGCGTTCAACGCATGGATGGAGGGACGACCTCCAATCCATCACATAGTCACGATGCATCTTCACTGATGGAGAATCTTAGAGTATGGCTGACGTATACTGAAGACCGAGATTCTAAAGTCTCTTTTCTAAAGTCGGTCATCAGGAAAAACCAAGAAGAATCAATACCGCCTGAAGTGCCACGTGATCTGAACCTTGAGGCAAAAATCCGCTTAGGAGATGAAAGAAAAGCTTCAGCACATCGTGTGGGGCTTGTTCCTTCTATGGCACCTCTTGCTGTAGATGATCGCGCGCGTCAAATTATGCCGGTTGAAAAGCCAACAGGACTTATGATGTCTGATGATGAACGTGCTGCATTGGATGGAATTAATCAATTTGACGGAGACGGACATCTACCGGATCCGACGGTCCTGAAGGTGGGTGCTCGGTCTGACACATGGTCGTCTTTATTTCACCACCATACTGATAGGTCAAGGGACTTACATCGCCATATCCAACCTTCAAAAGATCCGAATCACCACATAGAATTTGATGAGGACGACTCCTCTGCAGCTGTACAAAACTGGGGCAATGCCTTGGTCGAATATTATATTGGTAATTCTCCTCCCATCATTGAAGTTAAAAATTGCCTTTCAAAAGCATGGAGAATAAAAGATCTAGACAATATCCCTATGGCTGAGGGTTTTTCATTATTCAAATTTCACTCTTATGATGTTGGCCAAAGTATTTTTGATGAAGGTCCTTGGTTTGTCTATGGACGTCCGTTGATTTTGAGGCGTTGGTCGGAAGATATCACAATGTATAAGGAGAATCTTAAAACCATTCCAGTATGGGTTCGTCTTCCTAATTTAAATTTCTGTTTTCGGACAAATTCTGCATTGAGTAAAATTGCATCTGTTATTGGAAATCCAATATGTATGGATCATGCTACTGCGACTGGTACTCGCTATGCCTTTGCTCGAATTTGTGTTGAAGTGGATGTAGATGCTGAGTTCCCTTCTGAATTACGCATGAAATATAAAGACAAGACGATCATTCAGAAAGTAGAGTATGCTTGGAAGCCCAACCCCTGTAAATCATGCAGAACCTTCATCCATGGAGAGCAATTTTGTCCTTTGAAGGCTGATATGAACAGACCAAAGAATGTTTGGGTCCCTAAAAGGAGACAAGCTGAAGAGTCAAATGCTGATTTGACTGACGCAAGGGAGCAGCCTGCAACACTTCAAAACGTCCAACAACATCTTATTAATGTGGAGGAGTGGAATGTTGTCAAAGGGAAGAAAAGTTCAGATGGAGCCACATCACTTCCTCACATGCCTTTACCCAGCCCTAGAGCACAAAAGCTGGGCCCAGTTATTTCTTCAAATAAAGATACAAATAGATTCCTTAGTCTTTCAAACCTTGATGGTGATTCAACTGTTTCGGCAGAAGAGATTGCTTCCACAACAGCTCTAGTTATTAAAAGTACTGATGCAGGAACTAGACAAAATAGTACGGGTGACCAGCAAAAGGACTTATCATCCATTCACCAACTAGATAAAAGTTTACTTGCACAACTGCCAAGAACAAGTGCGAAACAAAAACCAGCTGGACTGATCACTAAAGGCAGCGCCACTCATAAAAATCGATCCACATGACAGTTCTCATCTGGACTGCGAGCGGTCTTCACAGTCCCTCACTGCAGTCAGAGCTCAGAATTAACATTCAACAATTGAAGTTTGGACGATTAACATTGTTTCTGATCGATTACATTCATTTCTTTTGTTCTTTTGTTAGGATTTTATTCTTGGAATGTTTGTTATGGGGCATGCCCCATTGGGAGGTTCTAAGAACCTTGTTGGTGACTTAGACTCCATTATCTGTATTATTTTCCTTTCTAGCAATGAAGAACTTACTTACTCTTCAAAAAAAAAAAAACAAAGTGTTAGCGACACTATGTCTAGTTTGAACACCAGCCTTAGGATTTCCAATTTTTTGGTCCTTAGGATGTTGTTCTACCCAAGTGTTGTGCTTTTTAGGAGTAGTAACTTCTGAACCGACCCTTGATTCCTTAGAATCATTAGGTTCAGTCCTTTCATCATCCAACTCAGACAAGTCCTCATAAACCGGACTTTCTTCACAGGTTTCATGCATGGGTTCATAAGGTTCGTCAATTCTAACATCAGCACTTTCTACAATTTTTCTGGTCCTTTTGTTAAGACACCTATATGCCTTGCTAGTGGAGGAGTAATCCAGAAATATACCTTCATCAGCTCTTTCTTCAAATTTTCCCAGATTCTGTTCAAGTCGCTTGATGAAGCACTTGCTGCCAAATATCTTGAAGTGCTTGACTAAAGGTTTCCGTCCAAGCCACAATTCATATGGCGTTTTCTTCATGTCGCCTGATCATGCATCGATTCTGAATGTATACAGCTGTATGGACTGCTTCCTTCCAATATCTATCAGCCAGTTTGCTCTCAACCAGCATAGTGCGTGCCATTTCCTGCACGATGCGGTTCTTGCGTTCAACGACTCCATTCTGCTGTGGAGTTCTAGGGGCTGAATATTGTCTTTGAATCCCATGATGCTCGCAAAACTTGGTGAATTCTTCAGATGTGAATTCGCCTCCACGATCAGACCTTAACGTCTTGATCTTCTTCCCTAGCATGTTTTCAACCTGTGCTTTAAACACTTTGAACCGGTCAAGTGCTTGATGTTTATGTTTTAAAAATAAAACCCATGTCATTCTAGTATAATCATCATTGTATAACATGAAATACTTATCTCCGTTGGTGCTTTGAGTTCGCATTGCTCCGTAAAGATCAGTGTGCACAAGCTCAAGAGGTTTCTTCGTGTGATGCTCCTTTGTTTTGAATACCACCCTCGTTTGCTTTCCCTTTTGACAAGAATTGCAAATAGGGTTGGAAGGCTTCTTTATCGTAGACATACCTCTCACCGCCTTTGTGTTGCAAATCTTTGACAGATTGTCAAAGTTTAGATGCCCGAGGCGCTTGTGCCATAGCTAGCTCTCCTCAGCCTGGCTTATTAAACATGATTTTTCCAACCCATCAGACAGTGTGTAGAGATTGCCTGCTGTTCTTGACCCTGTAGCCAGTGTTTTGCCATTGCTACAGTTCTTGATTGCGAACCCATTCTTTATGAAGATTACCTCATGACCTTTGTCACAGATCTGACTTACACGTAGCAGGTTGTGTTTAAGTTCAGACACATACAACACTTCCTCAGAACTGATCGTGCCTTCTTTCAACTGAACAACGCCTTTGCCACAGATTTTGGCGCCGTCGTTGTTGCCGAATTTTATAGAGCCAACCTCAAAGTGTTGTAGCTTTGTGAACTTGGCTTCGTCACCGGTCATATGACTTGAATAGCCACTGTCAAGGATCCATGGTGCAGCCTTCTTTTGAGCATTGAAAGCAGTTTGCACAATGAAGGATTCCTTGGGTTCTTCTGCCCTTTTCTTCACCCTCCAGACATTAACCAATTTGGGTTTCTTCTCAACCTGAAATTGGTTAGCAATATGCAACCTGCAGTCCCTAGCCAGGTGACCAAAGTTGTGACACTTATGGCACTCAATGTTGTAGCTACTTAGGCCTGAGAAAGGGTTCCTAGTTGCAGTCATACTAGGTTTAACATAAAGTCTACAATCAGCTACTTTATGTCCATATCTATTACAATTGAAACAGTAACCATAAAAACTGAACTTTCTTTATTTCATGAATGGCTAGTTAGACTTCACATGTATAGTCTCTTTTTTAGGCTGGACGGTGGGCTTCACAGCTTTAGAAAGTGTAGCTGTTTGCTTCACAAACTTGGGTGGTATTGTTGTCTTTTCAGGAGGTGTAACCTTGGAGGATTCTCCGGTCTCCTATCCTAGACCAAATTTGATGTGGGGAGGTCTTTGAACTTTCAGCAGGTTGTTTAGCTTCATTGTTTCATTGATCGCTTGGAGCACTTTGAGTTTTTTATTAAGTTTTAAAATTTCAGTCCTTGCTCCAAGGATTTCATTCTCAAGTTTCACAACCTCCTCAGTTTTAGCACTGACTTGGTTTTCTAGAATTTCAATGGTTCTCTTAAACTCTTCAACTTGAGTTTTTAAGGAAATTACAGAACTTTCAGCATCATGGAGGAGTTTCAGATTTTTCTTACTTGTTTTTCGCTCCAAGCTTAACTCCTTAAGTGCCGCAATCAGTTCTCCTTCGAGGTTGACCTCGACCTCATCATCATCAGCCTCCAGCTCTTCCTCCTCTTCAACAATGACCATGAAGAGTGCTTCGTTTGACTCAGCTGAGTTGTCATTGTCTGAACTTTCAGACGCATCGTTGGTGTAATGGCTGATGAAGCTTTTAGTCTTTCCTGTTTTGCTGAACCTCTGCTTTCTCTGACTCTTATCAGCATAAGAGTCTTCTTCATCATTGTCCTTGAATGGACACTTCGCAGCAAAGTTGCCAACACCGCCACAATTGAAGCACTTGAAAGGTAACTTCCCCTTGTACTTTCCGTTGCTGCTTTTCTTTAATCTTCTGACGAATTGAGCCTCAAGCTCATCATCAGAATCATCACTGAGATCAGCATCCTTTACTTTTTTTCTATACCTTGAAGGCCGCCTCTCTGTCAGATGAGGATGTCTTGCCTATGCGCATCTCATAGGCAGTAAGTGATCCATGCAGTTCTTCCATGGAAAACACATTCAGGTCATTGGCTTCTTCAATGGCAGAGATTTTTGAATCAAACCGGGGATGAAGCGATCTCAGAACCTTTTTTATGATGACCGGTTCTTCGATTTTCTCCCCCAGTCCACGGATGGCATTGATGACTTCATTGACCCGCAGCATATAGGAGTCAACATTCTCACTTTCCTCCATGCGAAGAGACTCGAATTGTGAGCGATGAGTCTGCAACTTCGCCTCCTTGATTTTGTCATCACCTTCATGAATATTTTGCAACTTGTCCCACACTTCTTTTGCAGTCTTTCATGTCATGACTTTCACAACTCACTGTCGACAAGGCCGCTATAGAGAGCGTTCTGTGCCTTGGAGTCGTTGTCTGCTAGCTTCTTTGTTGCAACATCATTGGGTGTGATTGAAGCGTTGTAGCCAACTTTTTCAGCCTCCCAAACATCATACCCAAGTGACTTAATGTAAGCCTGCATCCTTAGCTTCCAGAAGGAGTAGTTAGTACCATCAAACAATGGTGCTTTTGTGTTCCCAGTATTGGAACCCATGTGATTCGTTTAGAGATCACCCTCAGCGTGTTAATGCTTGCTAAAGGAACCTCGCTCTGATACCAATTGTTAGAATCACACGATCACTGAGAGGGGGAGTGAATCAGTGACGTCTCAATACTTTTACTTGAATACTAATAAGTCCAAATAATCAAAGCGATAGTCAAGCAACCACAGAAACACAAGGTTTTAACGTGGTTCACCCAAATGCTACGTCCACGGTGCAACGACTACCCGGAAACCAATCCGAGGCTAGTCTTTCTGATTAATTCTGAAGCATCAACTTCAAAGAGCACCCACCCCTGATTCAGATAGCACCCACTATCTAGGAAACAACAACTCCCTTTACAATTCGTCTGCACCAACAGACAGGATCACCAAACCCCAACACCAAGCACCCACTTGATGTTTTACAAAGATTAAAGAAGAACCCTTTACAGAAATTCCTTTCTAAAATCTCTCACTCTCAATCCCATACAAATCAGATTTAATAAACATGAATTGAGAAATACTTATCTAAAGAAACTACTGATGAAGAACCATCTTCTTGATGGAGAGTTTCCTCTTTACTTGCTGTAAAGAATCACAGCAGCGTCTCCTTGTAAGCTCACACACCCTCACAAATCTTCTCTCTGTTTCTGTGCGTTTCTCTGTATATTTTCAACGATCCCTAGCATGCCTTTATATAGGATCTGCCAACCCTAATTCGTGATTGTAAAAAGGCTAGGAAAGGTTTTGGAAACTCCTGTAAGGATTAGAAGAGATCCCTTGCTTTTTCTCGTGCAACTTTCTGTTTTGTAAACTCCTTCAAGGATTGAAAGAGATCCCCTGTTTTTTTTCTCGTGCAACTTTCTGTTTTGAGCTCTGCGCTTGACCGACCTCAGTGCTTGAACGAGCTTTTGCGCTTTACCGAGCTGCTCAGTGCTTGAAAGACTTTACCGAGCTGCTCAGTGCTTAACCACGCACTACGCTTTACCAACCTCAATGCTTTGCCGAACTGACCGAGCTCAACGCTTCGCCAGTGCTTGAACAATCTCTGCGCTTGACGCTTTACCGAATTGAGCTGTCATGGCCGGGATCAGTGCTTTTACCGAGCTCTGTGCTTTCACCGAGCTCTCTACTTTTACCGCGCTCTGTGTTTTTTCCAAGCTACGTTCTTTTACTGAGCTCTTTGCTTTTTACCGATCTCCATTCTTTTACCATGATTCTGTCTTTTACCGGGCTCTTTGCTTTTACCGATCTCCTTGTTTTTACCGATCTCATGTCTTGTTACCGTAACTGCGCCAATGCATTCTGTGCCGAGCTGAGGCATCCTGTGCTGTGCCGAGCTGACACATTCTATGCTGTGCCGAGCTGAGACATTCTGTGCTATACTCGTGTGACAATGTGTTGACAATAATTCCAACACACAATGCCGAGCTTCAAACAACAAACTCTCTTCAAAATCCAACAAAACGTGCATCTCAACCCAGAAACCCTTCAAATGTATTTCGCTGCGTCAGACTAGAGTACGACACCCGAAACCGCCGTTCGAGAAGATCGCGATCGAAGACTTTCTACGAAGGAGTATTTGGACCGAGAGTCGTATGAAATACAGTGCAGAGTCAACAATTTCGTAGACCTACACAGATTGTGTTTTCGTACAGAAGTCCCGCACCACGCAACCGAAGTTCGTGCCGGAGCCGAAACCTGTTTTGAACCGAAACGGATCTCGAAATAACCTAGGCGCATCTAAAGCCAGAAACCCTTCAAATGGATTTCGAGGCGTAAGACTAGAGTACGACACCCGAAACCCCCGTTCGCGAATAACGCGATCCCAGATTTTTCTAGAGGGAGTAATTGGATCGCGAGTCACATGAAATACTGTGTATAGTCAACGATTTGGTAGAGCCGCATAGTTTTTGCGTTCGAACAGAAGTTTCATACGATGCGCCCGAAGTTCGGACTGGAGCCGTTTCGGACGCATAAATCCAAGAAGTGTTTTCCAAACTCAAGATTCGCTCGAGACCCGTTTTCAACCAAAAAGGATCTCGAAATAACCTAAAACACGCATCTCAACCTATAATCCCTTCAAATGTATTCCGCGGCGCAAGACTAGAGTATGACACCCGCAACACCCGTTCGAGAAAAAAGCGATCCCTGATTTTCCTAGAGGGAGTATTTGGACAGAGAGTTGCATGAAACAGAGTGTAGAGTCAACAATTTCGTAAAGCCGCTTAGATTGTGCTTTCGTACAGAAGTTCCGTGCGACGCGCCCGAAGTTCGGGCGAGAGCATTTTCGGACGCAGAAATCCCAGAAGCATTTTGTTTCCAAACCCAAGATTCTCCCGACAACCGTTTTCAACAAAAAAGGATCTCGAAATAACCTAAGACGCGCATCTCGACCAAAAATCCCTTCAAATGTATTTCGCGGCGTAAGACTAGTGTACGACAGCCGAAACCTCGTTCGAGAAAAACGCGATCCCAGATGTTTCCAAAGGGAGTTTTTGGATCGAGAGTCGCAGGAAACAAAGTGTAGAGTCAACAATTTCTTAGAGCCGTATAGATTGTGCTTTCATACAGAAGTTCTGTACGACGCGCCCGAAGTTCAAGCAGAAGTCGTTTCGTACGCAGAACCTTCAGAAGTGTTTTCCAAACCCAAGATTCGCCCGAAACCCATTTTCAACCGAAAAGGATCTCGAAATAACCTCAAACGTGCATCTCAACCCAGAAACCCTTCAAATGTACTTCACTGCGTCAGACTAGAGTACGACACCCGAAACCACCATTCAAGAAGATCGCGATCGAAGACTTTTCAAGAGGGAGTATTTGGACCGAGAGTCGCATGAAATACAGTGTAGAGTCAACAATTTCGTAGAGCTGCACAGAATGTGTTTTCGTACAGAACTCACATACGACGCAACCGAAGTTCGTGCCGGAGCCGTTTCGGACGCAGAACTCCCAGAGGTGATTTCCAAACCGAAGATTCGCCCGAAACCCGTTTTCAACCGAAACGGATCTCGAAATAACCTAAAAAGCGCATCTAAAGCCAGAAACCCTTCAAATGGATTTCGATGCGTAAGACTAGAGTACAACACCCGAAACCCCCGTTCGCAAAAAAACGATCCTAGATTTTTCTAGAGGGAGTAACTGGACTGCGAGTCACATGAAATACTGTGTATAGTCAACGATTTGGTAGAGCCGCATTTTGTGTTCGAACAGAAGTTTCGTACAATGCGCCCGAAGTTCGGACTGGAGCCGTTTCGGACGCATAAATCCAAGAAGTGTTTTCCAAAAGCAAGATTCGCTCGAGACCCGTTTTCAATTGAAATGGATCTCGAAATAACCTAAAACGCGCGTCTCAACCCAGAATCCCTTCAAATGTATTCTGCGGCGCAAGACTAGAGTACGACACATGCAACACCCGTTCGAGAAAAAAGCAATCCCAGATTTTCCTAGAGGGAGTATTTGGACAGAGAGTTGCATGACACAGAGTGTAGAGTCAACAATTTCGTAAAGCCGCTTAGATTGTGCTTTCGTACTGAAGTTCCGTGCGACGCGCCCTAAGTTCGGGCGAGAGCATTTTCGGACGCAGAAATCCCAGAAGCGTTTTGTTTTCAAACCCAAGATTCTCCCGACGCCCGTTTTCAACAAAAAAGGATCTTGAAATAACCTAAGACGCGCATCTCGACCAAAATCCCTTCAAATGTATTTCGCGGCGTAAGACTAGTGTACGACAGCCGAAACCTCGTTCGAGAAAAACACGATCCCAGATGTTTCTAAAGGGAGTGTTTAGACAGAGTGTTGCAAGAAACACAGTGTAGAGTCAACAATTTCTTAGAGCCGTATAAATTGTGCTTTCGTACAGAAGTTCCGTACGACGCGCCCGAAGTTCGGGCAGAAGTCGTTTCGTACGCAAAACCTTCAGAAGTGTTTTTCAAACCCAAGATTCGCCCGAAACCCATTTTCAACCGAAAAGGATCTCGAAATAACTTCAAACGTGCATCTCAACCCAGAAACCCTTCAAATGTATTTCGTTGCGTCAGACTAGAGTACGACACCCGAAACCACCGTTCGAGAAGATCGCGATCGAAGACTTTTCAAGAGGGAGTATTTGGACCGAGAGTCGCATGAAATACAGTGTAGAGTCAACAATTTCGTAGAGCTACACAGATTGTGTTTTCGTACAGAAGTCACGTACGACACAACCGAAGTTCGTGCCGGAGACGTTTCGGACGCAGAACTCGTAGAGGTGATTTCCAAACCGAAGATTCGCCCGAAACCCGTTTTCAACCGAAACGGATCTCGAAATAACCTAAAATGCGCATCTAAAGCCAGAAACCTTTCAAATGGATTTCGAGGCGTAAGACTAGAGTACGACACCCGAAACCCCCGTTCGCGAAAAACGCGATCCCAGATTTTTCTAGAGGGAGTAATTGGACCGCGATTCACATGAAATACAATGTATAGTCAACGATTTGGTAGAGCCGCATAGTTTTTGCGTTCGAACAGAAGTTTCGTACGATGCGCCTGAAGTTCGGACTTGAGCCGTTTCGGACGCATAAATCGAAGAAGTGTTTTCCAAACTCAAGATTCGCTCGAGACCCGTCTTCAACCGAAAAGGATCTCGAAATAACCTAAAACGCGCATCTCAACCCAGAATCCCTTCAAATGTATTCCGCGGCGCAAGACTAGAGTACGACACCCGCAACACCCGTTCGAGAAAAAAGCGATCCCAGGTTTTCCTAGAGGGAGTATTTGGACAGAGAGTTGCATGAAACAGAGTGTAGAGTCAACAATTTCGTAAAGCCGCTTAGATTGTGCTTTCGTACAGAAGTTCCGTGCGACGCGCCCGAAGTTCGGGCGAGAGCATTTTCAGACGCAGAAATCCCAGAAGCGTTTTGTTTCCAAACCCAAGATTCTCCCGACACCCGTTTTCAACGAAAAAGGATCTCGAAATAACCTAAGATGCACATCTCGACCAAAAATCCCTTCAAATGTATTTCGCGGCGTAAGACTAGTGTACGACAACCGAAACCTCGTTCGAGAAAAACGCGATCCCAGATGTTTCTAGAGGGAGTATTTAGACCGAGAGTCGCAGGAAACAAAGTGTAGAGTCAACAGTTTCTTAGAGCCGTATAGATTGTGCGTTCGAACTTAAGTTCCGTACGACGCGCCCGAAGTTCGGGCAGAAGTCGTTTCGTACGTAGAACCTTCAGAAGTGTCATCCAAACCCAAGTTTCGCCCGAAACCCATTTTCAACCGAAAAGGATGTTAGAATCACACGATCGCTGAGAGGGGGGGTGAATCAGTGATGTCTCAATACTTTTACTTGAATACTAATACGTCCAAATAATCAAGCAACCACAGGAACACAAGGTTTTAACGTGGTTCACCCAAAGGCTACATCCACGGTGCAGCGACTACCCGGACACCAATCCGAGGCTAGTCTTACTGATTAATTCTGAAGCTTCAACTTCAAGGAGCACCCACCCCTGATTCAGATAGCACCCACTATCTAGGAAGCAACAACTCCCTTTACAATCCGTTTGCACCAACAGAGAGGATCACCAAACCTCAACACCAAGCACCCACTTGATGTTTTACAAAGATTAGAGAAGAACCCTTTACAGAAATTCCTTTCTACAATCTCTCACTCTCAATTCCATACAAATCAGATTTAATAAACATGAATTGAGAAATACTTATCTAAAGAAACTACTGATGAAGAACCATCTTCTTAATGGAGAGTTTCCTCTTTACTTGCTATAAAGAATCACAACAGCGTCTCCTTGCAAGCTCACACACCCTCACAAATCTTCTCTCTGTTTCTGTGCGTCTCTCTATATATTTTCAACGATCCCTAGCATGCCTTTATATAGGATTTACCAACCCTAATTCGTGATTGTAAAAAGGCTAGGAGAGGTTTTGGAAACTCCTGTAAGGATTAGAAGAGATAACCTGCTTTTTCTCGCGCAACTTTCTGTTTTGTAAACTCCTTCAAGGATTGGAAGAGATCCCCTGTTTTTTATTGCGCAACTTTTTGTTTTGAGCTCTGCGCTTGACCGAGCTCAGTGCTTGAACGAGCTTTTGCGCTTTACCGAGCTGCTCAGTGTTTGAAAGACTTTACCAAGCTGCTCAGTGCCTAACCACGCACTACGCTTTACCAACCTCAATCTTTGCCGAACTGACCGAGCTCAACGCTTCACCAGTGCTTGAACAATCTCTGCGCTTGACGCTTTGCCGAACTGAGCTGTCATGGCCGGGATCAGTGCTTTTACCGAGCTCTCTACTTTTACCGTGCTCTGTGTTTTTTCCAAGCTACGTTCTTTTACTGAACTCTTTGCTTTTACCGATCTCCATTCTTTTACCGTGATTCTGTCTTTGACCAGGCTCTTTGCTTTTACCGATCTCCTTGTTTTTACCGATCTCATGTCTTGTTACCGTAACTGCGCTAATGCATTCTGTGCCGAGCTGACGCATCCTGTGCTGTGCCTAGCTAAGACATTCTGTGCTGTGCCGAGCTGAGACATTCTGTGCTGTGCCGAGCTGAGACATTCTGTGCTATACTCGTGTGACAATGTGTTGACAATAATTCCAACACACAATGCCGAGCTTCAAACATCAAACTCTCTTCAAAATCCAACAAAACGTGCATCTCAACCCAGAAACCCTTCAAATGTATTTCGCTGCGTCAGACTAGAGTACGACACCCGAAACCACCGTTCGAGAAGATAGCGATCGAAGACTTTTCAAGAGGGAGTATTTGGACCGAGAGTCGCATGAAATACAGTGTAGAGTCAACAATTTCGTAGACCTACACAGATTGTGTTTTCGTACAGAAGTCACGTAGGTCGCAACCGAAGTTCGTGCAGGAGCCGTTCCGGACGCAGAACTCCTAGAGGTGATTTCCAAACCCAAGATTCGCCCGAAACCCGTTTTCAACAAAAACGGATCTCGAAATAACCTAAAATACGCTTCTAAAGCTAGAAACCCTTCAAATGGATTTCGGGGCGTAAGACTAGAGTACGACACCCGAAACCCCCGTTCGCGAAAAATGCAATTCCAGATGTTTCTAGTGGGAGTAATTGGACCGCGAGTCACATGAAATACACTGTATAGTCAACGATTTGGTAGAGCCGCATAGTTTTTGCGTTCGAACAGAAGTTTCGTACGATGCGCCCGAAGTTCGGACTGGAGCCGTTTCGGACGCATAAATCCAAGAAGTGTTTTCCAAACTCAAGATTCGCTCGAGACCCGTTTTCAACCGAAAAGGATCTCGAAATAACCTAAAACGCGCATCTCAACCCAGAATCCCTTCAAATGTATTCCGCGGCGCAAGACTAGAGTACGACACCCGCAACACCCGTTCGAGAAAAAAGCAATCCCAGATTTTCCTAGAGGGAGTATTTGGACAGAGAGTTGCATGAAACAGAGTGTAGAGTCAACAATTTCGTAAAGCCGCTTAGATTGTGCTTTCGTACTGAAGTTCCGTGCGACGCGCCCGAAGTTCGGGCGAGAGCATTTTCGGACGCAGAAATCCCAGAAGCATTTTGTTTCCAAACCCAAGATTCTCCCAACAACCGTTTTCAACAAAAAAGAATCTCGAAATAATCTAAGACGCGCATCTCGACCAAAAATCCCATCAAATGTATTTCGCGGCGTAGGACTAGTGTACTACAGCCGAAACCTCGTTCGAGAAAAACGCGATCCCAGATGTTTCCAGAGGGAGTTTTTGGACCGAGAGTCGCAGGAAACAAAGTGTAGAGTCAACAATTTCTTAGAGCCGTATAGATTGTGCTTTCGTACAGAAGTTCTGTACGACGCGCCCGAAGTTCGTGCAGAAGTCGTTTCGTACGCAGAACCTTCAGAAGTGTTTTCCAAACCCAAGATTCGCCCGAAACCCATTTTCAACCGAAAAGGATGTTAGAATCACACGATCACTGAGAGGTGGGGTGGTGAATCAGTGATGTCTCAATACTTTTTACTTGAATACTAATAAGTCCAAATAATTATGCAACCACAGGAACACAAGGTTTTAACGTGGTTCACCCAAAGGCTACGTCCACGGTGCAACGACTACCCGGACACCAATCCGAGGCTAGTCTTACTGATTAATTCTGAAGCTTCAACTTCAAGGAGCACCCACCCCTGATTCAGATAGCACCCACTATCTAGGAAGCAACAACTCCCTTTACAATTCGTCTGCACCAACAGACAGGATCACCAAACCCCAACACCAAGCACCCACTTGATGTTTTACAAAGATTAGAGAAGAACCCTTTACAGAAATTCCCTTCGACAATCTCTCACTCTCAATCCCATACAAATCAGATTTAATAAACATGAATTGAGAAATACTTATCTAAAGAAACTACTGATGAAGAACCATCTTCTTGATGCAGAGTTTCTTCTTTACTTGCTGTAAAGAATCACATCAGCGTCTCCTTACAAGCTCACACACCCTCACAAATCTTCTCTCTGTTTCTGTGTGTCTCTATGTATATATGCAACGATCCCTAGCATGCCTTTATGTAGGATTTGCCAACCCTAATTCGTGATTGTAAAAAGTCTAGGAGAGATTTTGGAAACTCCTGCAAGGATTAGAAGAGATCCCCTGCTTTTCTCGCCCAACTTTCTGTTTTGTACACTCCTTCAAGGGTAGGAAGTGATCCCCTGTTGTTTCTCGCGCAACTTTCTGTTTTGAGCTCTGCGCGTGACCGACCTCAGTGCTTGAATGAGCTTTTACGCTTTACCGAGCTGTTCAATGCTTGAAAGACTTTACCGAGCTGCTCAGTGCTTAACCACGCACTACGCTTTACCAACCTCAATGCTTTGCCGAACTGACCGAGCTCAACGCTTCGCCAGTGCTTGAACAATCTCTACGCTTGACACTTTGCCGAACTGAGCTGTCATGGCCGAGCTCAATGCTTTTACCGATCTCCATTCTTTTACCGTGATTCTTTCTTTTACCGGGCTCTTTGCTCTTTTGCTCGAGTGGGCTGGGCTTCTGCCTAGCCCGTGAGCAGCCAGCATATAGCTGACTGTTTTTCCCCTCCTTTTGATTTCAAATTTTTTTTTTATTCCTCCTTATATTCAGAACTCTTCCTTCCTTCTTGTATTCAGAACTCATTCTTCCTTCTTCTCATTCAAAACTGAATTCAAGATACCTCCAGACAACCTCATTCAACCACCATCATCATCCCATCATCCCAAGCATAAATCAAAGAAAAAAAAAACAGGATTTTAGAGTTCAAGTAAATAAACACAGAATTTATCGTTTCTAAAACAAAACTGAAATCTCAAACAACAAAATACAACTTGAGATGAGCTGGCATTACACCATTTTCCTGCACAAAATCATACATAACCCGAACCCAATTATTGAGAAAACAGCCCTTGTAATCCAAGAAAATAATTCAATTAAACTTGAAGTAAGAAATCCATTTCATAAAACCATCCATGAACATAAAGTTTCCAGCTAACAAAGACATAAAACCCTGCAGAAAAATTGTATAAATCTTGAATCCAAAGTCTTCTGAAATCATCCATTTATACCCAGAACAATGAATCAAATAGTATAGCATTTTCATATTTATCTTTTGAAAAGAATCATCAATTCAGTGGCATGCATTCCAAACTGAGTTATTCACTTACCTGAGACAAAATGGGTCGCAAAACAGCCCAAACAACCCCCTATTCAGATCAGCTGCAAACCTACACCAATGCCATGGAAAAACCACTAAAAATCCACAAAATTTTGGAAACCAAAGAAGCTCTTCATGAAAGCCCTTGCATGTATGGTAAAACAATTCTAAAGGGTTTAGAAAACCCAAGATTTCAAGAGGGAAGCCATTGCTAACCTTTAAGAGTTCTAACCAAGAAGGTGAGCTTGAAGAAGATGATGAATCTAGCTGAAATCCCTTAAAAGTTGTATCAATTGCAAGCTAGAGGTGAGGAGAAGAGGTTGGTGCAATTTGTTTATCAAGTTGGGTTCATTTACAAGACATGCAAAGGAGAGAAGATGGGAGAAAAGAGAGAAAAATCTCTTAGGTGAAGTTGCAGGAAAAAGAATGAATGAAGTGAGGAAGAAGGACTCAACGTTGGGTATGAGTAGTTTAAATGGGTTGTGGGCCCCAATGGCCCTGAAAACTTCACATGACTGGATCTATCATTTATGGATTCCGAATGAAGTTGACGAAGAAGGGAAAAATGATCGTCGAAAATTCTAGTTTTCAAAAAGTATATTTTCGTCATGGTTTTCAAATTTCGAAATTTATGCACAGATTTGAGTGTGAAAAGACTGTTTTGTCCTTTTTCTTGAAAAATGCGATTTCTGGGGTTCGAATGCAAACGGAACAAACAGGAAAGTTGCTGGGATCAAAATAACAAATTCAAAGATATTGAAATCCACATTTTTCCAAAAATCAAATAAATCCAATAACTCAAACTCCCACACTAACACGCGTCTTACGGGCCACCCCGGGCCCGGTCAAACCGAACACTACGCTCTTAAAATTCCCCAAAGCTATTCAAAATTCTAATCCAACTAAAAACTCAAGCCAATCGTCCTCTAATCCTACTTAGAGACTAATCACAATTAAAATAATAATAAATTCTACTAAACCTGGGTCGGGGTCTGACAGTGCGGAGTTGAGGCATTCTGTACCGAGCTGAGACATTCAGTACTAAACTTGTGTGACAATGTGTTGACAATAATTCCAACACAAAATACTAAGCACCGAGCTTCAAACATCAAACTCTCTTCAAAAACCAACAATCTCCCCCTTTGGAATTGTTGGCAACACTTAGAACATGTTAACCATCAATCGATCTTGCACACAAGTTTCTGTTCTATTCTGAACTACTGTAGCATGTCTTCTCGGCAGTTACAGCTCCCCCTGAACAACATGTTCTTACAATTTATTCTCCCCCCTTGACAACAATCACAAAGGGACTTGCTTAGGAGCAGAAAGAATAGCAATAATGCATGCTCCCCCTAATAAGAAGGTCTCCTAATGCTTGGGAGAGTGAGTAACTCCCAATTTCTTGTGAAGATACTAGAAGACTTCCTTTGGTAGAGACTTTGTGAAAATATCAGCCACCTGTTCAGTGGTTGGAACATATTCCAATTTTACCTCACCGTCAGCAACCTTTTCTTTGAGAAAGTGATAATGTACGGCAACATGCTTTGTGCGGGAGTGCTGGACAGGGTTCTTGGAGATATGAATGGCACTTGTGTTGTCGCAGAAGATTGGCGTAGGATCTCTCGTCTGAACACCGAGATCTGAGAGCATTTGGCGCATCCACAGGACTTGGGTACAGCAAGTTACTACTGCTATGTACTCTGCTTCCGCTGTAGAAAGAGAAACTGAATCTTGCTTCTTGCTGTGCCAAGCCACCAATCTTTCACCAAGATAGAATGCACCTCCACTTGTGCTTTTGCGTTGATGTGAATGATTTACCTTTGGGATACCAGATGCCGAGCTCCAAAGTACCCTTGAGATACCGAAATATCCACTTCACTGCTGTAAGGTGTTCTTCCATTGGTGATGCCTGAAATCTCGCCACCATACATACTGCCTGTAGAATGTCCGATCCTGTAGCCGTTAAGTAGAGCAAGCTGCCTATCATTGATCGGTAAGTGGTGTGATCAACTGATGGAACCTTGTCATCTTTGCTTAGCTTTGTGTTCGTGGACATAAGCGTGCTCACCGGCTTGCTGTCTTCCATGTTGAACCGTTTCAGCATCTCCTTGATGTATTTCAACTGTGATATGAAGATACCATGCTTCAGCTGCTGCACTTGGAGACCATGGAAGAAACTCAGCTCTCCAAGCATTGACATCTCAAATTCATTCTTCATCTCTTCAGCAAAATTTATGCACAATTCCTCGTCATTACCGCCAAAGATTATGTCATCGACATAAACTATGACAACCAGTTGGTTGTTTTGCTCTGTTTTGATGTAGAGATTGCTATCAACCAGTCCTTTGCCGAAACCAATCTTGCGAAAATAACTATCCAGCCATGCATACCAGGCCCTCGGTGCTTATTTCAGTCCATATAGAGCCTTCCTCAACTTACACACCAGGTCTGAACTGTTGCTCAAGAGAAAACCGTCTGGTTGCTCAATCTATACCTCTTCCTCAAGTAGCCCATTCAAAAAGGATGACTTCACATCCATTTGAAATACCTTGAAGTTCTTGTATGCAGCCAATGCTAGGAACATTCGTATGGCTTCCAGACGAGCCACTGGAGCGAAGGTTTCGTCAAAATCTATGCCTTCAATTCGAGCATAGCCTTTACAAACTAACCTTGCTTTGTTTCTCACAACTTGACCATCTTCATTCAGCTTATTTCTAAAGACCCATTTAGTACCTATAACATTCTTATCAATAGGTCTAGGGACTAAATCCCAAGTGGAGTTCTTCTCTATTTGCTCTAACTCCTCATGCATAGCCTTTAACCAATTTTCATCAAGGCTTGCTTCAGCCACTGTCTTGGGTTCGATCATTGATACTAGTGAAAAAGTGTTTACCACACTATATCTAATTTGAACACCAGCCTTAGGATTTCCAATTATTTGGTCCTTGGGGTGTTGTTCTACCCAAGTGTTGTGCTTTCTACGAGTAACAACTTCTGAACCGTCCCTTGATTTCGTAGAATCATCGGGTTCAGCCCTTTCATCATCCAACTCAGACAAGTCCTCATAAACCGGACTTTCTTCACAGGTTTCATGCATGGGTTCATAAGGTTCGTCAATTCTAACATCAGCACTTTCTACAATTTTTCTGGTCCTTTTGTTAAGACACCTATATGCATTGCTAGTGGAGGAGTAACCCAGAAATATACCTTCATCAGCCCTTTCTTCAAAGTTTCCTGGATTGTTTTCAAGTCGCTTGATGAAGAACTTGCTGCCAAATATCTTGAAGTGCTTGACTGAAGGTTTCCGTCCAAACCACAATTCATATGGTGTTTTGTCTTCATGTCGCCTGATCATGCATCGATTCTGAATGTATACAGCTGTATGGACTGCTTCCTTCCAATATCTATCAGCCAGTTTGCTCTCAACCAGCATAGTGCGTGCCATTTCCTGCATGGTGCGGTTCTTGCGATCAACGACTCCATTCTGCTGTGGAGTTCTAGGGGCTGAGTATTGTCTTTGAATCCCATGATGCTCGCAGAACTTGGTGAATTCTTCAGATGTGAATTCGCCTCCACGATCAGACCTTAATGTCTTGATCTTCTTCCCTAGCATGTTTTCAACCTGTGCTTTAAACACTTTGAATCGATCAAGTGCTTGATGTTTATGTTTTAAAAATAAAACCCATGTCATTCTAGTACAATCATCAATGCATAACATGAAATACTTATCTCCGTTGGTGCTTTGAGTTCGCATTGCGCCGCAAAGATCAGTGTGCACAAGCTCAAGAGGTTTCTTCGTGTGATGCTCCTTTGTCTTGAATACCACCCTCGTTTGCTTTCCCTTTTGACAAGAATTGCAAACAGGGTTGGAAGGCTTCTTTATCATAGACATACCTCTCACCGCCTTTGTGTTGCAAATCTTTGACAGATTGTCATCGTTTAGATGCCTGAGGCGCTTGTGCCATAGCCAGCTCTCCTCAGCCTGGCTTATTAAACAGGATTTTTCCAACCCATCAGACAGAGTGTAGAGATTGCCTGTTGTTCTTGACCCTGTAGCCAGTGTTTTGCCATTGCTACACTTCTTGATTGCGAACCCATTCTTTGTGAAGATTACGTCATGACCTTTGTTACAGATCTGACTTACACTTAGTAGGTTGTGTTTAAGTCCAGACACATGCAGCACTTCTTCAGAACTGATCTTGCCTTCTTTCAGCTGAACAACGCCTTTGCCACAGATTTTGGCGCCGTCGTTATTGCCGAATTTTACAGAGCCACCCACAAAATGTTGTAGCTTTGTGAACTTAGCTTTGCCACCGGTCATATGACTTGAACAGCCACTGTCAAGGATCCATGGTGCAGCCTTCTTTTGAGCATTGAAAGCGGTTTGCGCAATGAAGGATTCATTGGGTTCTTCTGCCCTTTTTTTCACCCTCTAGACCTTGACCAATTTGGGTTTCTTCTCAACCTAAAATTGGTTAGCAATATGCAACCTGCAGTCCCTAGCCAGGTGACCAAAGTTATGACACTTATGGCACTCAATGTTGTGGCTACTTAGGACTGAGAAAGGGTTCCTAGTTCCAGTCATACTAGGCTTAACATAAAGTCTACAATCAGTTATTTTATGTCCATATCTATTACAATGGAAACATTAACCATAAAAACTGAACTTTCTTTGTTTCTTGAATGGTTGGTTAGACTTCACATGTATAGTCTCTTTCTTAGGCTGGACGGTGGGCTTCATAGCTTTAGAAGGTGTAGCTGTTTGCTTTACAAACTTGGGTGGTGCTGTTGTCTTTTCGGGAGGTGCAACATTGGAGGATTCTCCGGTCTCATATCCTAGACCGAATTTGATGTGGGGAGGCCTTTGAACTTTCAGCAGGTTGTTTAGCTTCGTTGTTCCATTGATCGCTTGGAGCACTTTGAGCTTTTGATTAAGTTTTAAATTTTCAACTCTTGCTCCAAGGATTTCATTCTCAAGTTTCACAACCTCCTCAGTTTTAGCACTGACTTGGTTTTCTAGAATTTCAATGGTTCTCTTAAACTCTTCAACTTGAGTCTTTAAGGAAATTACAGAACTTTCAGCATCATGGTGGAGTTTCAGATTTTTCTTACTTGTTTTTCGCTCCAAGCTTAACTCCTTAAGTGTCGCAATCAGTTCTCCTTCGAGGTTGACCTCGGCCTCATCACCATCAGCCTCCAGCTCTTCCTCCTCTTCAACAGTGACCATGAAGAGTGCTTCGTTCGACTCAGCTGAGTCGTCATTGTCTGAACTTTCAGACGCATCGTTGGTGTAATGGCTGATGAAGCTTTTAGTCTTTCCTGTTTTGCTGAACCTCTGCTTTCTCTGACTCTTATCAGCATAAGAGTCTTCTTCATCTTTGTCCTTGAATGGACACTTTGCAGCAAAGTGGCCAACACCGCCACAATTGAAGCACTTGAAAGGTAACTTCCCCTTGTACTTTCCGTTGCTGCCTTTCTTTAATCTTCTGACGAATTGAACCTCAAGCTCATCATCAGAATCATCACCGAGATCAGCATCCTTTACTTTTTTTGTACCTTGAAGGCCGCCTCTCTATCAGATGAGGATGTCTTGCCTATGCACATCTCATAGGCAGTAAGTGATCCATGCAGTTCTTCCATGGAAAACACATTCAGGTCCTTGGCTTCTTCAACGGCAGAGACTTTTGAATCGAACCGGGGATGAAGCGATCTCAGAACCTTTTTTATGATGACCGGTTCTTTGATTTCCTTCCCCCAATCCACGGATGGCGTTGATGACTTCATTGACCCACAGCATGTAGGAGTCAACATTCTAGCTTTCCTCCATGCGAAGAGACTCAAATTGTGAGCGATGAGTCTGCAACTTCGCCTCCTTGATTTTGTCATCACCTTCATGAATATTTTGCAACTTGTCCCACACTTCTTTTGCAGTCTTGCATGTCATGACTTTGACAAGCTCACTATCGACAAGGCCGCTATAGAGAGCGTTTTGTGCATTGGAGTCGTTGTCTGGTAGCTTCTTTGTTGCAGCATCAGTGGGTGTGATAGAAGCATTGCAGCCAACTTTTACAGCCTCCCAAACATCATAGCCAAGTTCCAGAAGGAATAGTTAGTACCATCAAACAATGGTGCTTTTGTGTTCCCAGTAATGGACCCCATGTGATTCGTTTAGAGATCACCCTCAGCGTGTTAAAGCTTGCTAAAGGAACCTCGCTCTGATACCAATTGTTAGAATCACACGATCACTGAGAAGGGGGGGGGGGGTGAATCAGTGATGTCTTCAATACTTTTTACTTGATTACTAATAAGTCCAAATAATCAAGCAACCACAGGAACACAAGGTTTTAACGTGGTTCACCCAAAGGCTACGTCCACGGTGCAACGACTACCCAGACACCAATCCAAGGCTAGTCTTACTGATTAATTCTGAAGCTTCAACTTCAAGGAGCACCCACCCCTGATTCAGATAGCACCCACTATCAAGGAAGCAACAACTCTCTTTACAATTTGTCTACACCAACAGACAGGATCACCAAACCCCAACACCAAGCACCCACTTGATGTTTTACAAAGATTAGAGAAGAACCCTTTACATAAATTCCCTTCTACAATCTCTCACTCTCAATCCCATACAAATCAGATTTAATAAACATGAATTGAGAAATACTTATCTAAAGAAACTACTGATGAAGAACCATCTTCTTGATGTAGAGTTTCTTCTTTACTTGCTGTAAAGAATCACAGCAGCGTCTCCTTGCAAGCTCACACATGTTAGGATTTTTGTATGTTGCTAATTTGATGGAAGCACTATCTCTATCAGTCAACTGATCACACACCCATTCATCATAGTTTGGACCTTGAAATCTGGAACTTAGACTTGAAAATCCTTTTGATTTTCAAAGACTTCATCCTGCATGTTTTAGAACTTAAAATGTATTTTCGAAAGCCTAGTTCTTCGTGCATGATTTTGAAAATTCAAGTTTGACATCGAGGTTCATGTTTTGCATATATATCTCATTTTTAGAATCATTTCAGTATGCATAAAACATATTGGCTTAGACTTCATGTTTCCATAAAACACTTTCTCAAAAATCAGTTGGAACTCTTCTCTGGCCTGTGTACCCGGTCGACCGCGCTAAGCACCAGGTCGACCGCGTACACTGAAACAGTTTCTCAAAAAATCTGCAGAAATGTCTCAGAACTCTATGTACCCGGTCGACCGCGCACAGGGGCCGGTCGACCGCGTAAAGTGCCGTTGGCCAATATGACCGTTGGACCCGGTCGACCGCATGGTCATGGGGTCGACTGGGCCAACTAGCCGTTGGACTGTTTTTTATGTATAAAAGTCCATTCTATTCCCTTCCTTCACAAGGCAGTTGGCATGAAATCTTTGAACCATTTTGAAGCCTAAAGAAGAGGAATAAGCTAGGAAAGCTAGAGGCTATTGGAAATCAAAATGTGTGAGATTTAAAGAGGTATATCTTTCAAGTTAACTTTGATTTTCATTCCATTTAAAATCATGCATGTTTAATTCTCTGTAATCTCATATTTGCATGATTTCTAGCTCTAGTTGAGATGTTTTGCAAACACAATATCACCTTGGAATACTAAATTGGTTTGCAAACATCCTTGTCTCAATCACATGTGTTTTTAATCTTTTAAACTTCATACAACTTGTGTAGCATGTCTTTCCAAGTTGTTTGAATTCTTCATGTGATTAGTTTATAACTTCAATCATCTTTTTCAGTGCTTAGACTTTCAAATGCATCAAGCATTCATTTGTGAGCTTCCTTTTAGAAAATGATTGAAGTAAACATTCATTCACTTTGAGCACACACCTTTGCTAGTTGTTTGTGTATGTTTGTTGAAAGTCCGGGGATCCGAACCCTAGAGGGGGGGGGGTGGTGAATAGGGTGAGCTTCATTTATGACCAATTTTAACTTCTTTAAAACAAACTAGTCACTAGTGGTGATTACAAATAAAATGCGGAAGCTTAATAAAAACAATCACCACAAAGCAAGCACCATCATACAAGGATTTATAGTAGTTCGGCCTCAATGCCTACATCCACTACCAGCTTGTGATCCAACACCCCACCGGATTTCCACTATTTATGCTTTTCAATAGGCTAAGCAATAACCTTTACAATATGCTTTCCAAGGATAAGCAATAACCTAACAATGTTGTTTTTCTAGGCTTAACAACAACCTATACATTGTGCTTTTATAGGCTAAGCAATAACCTCTTCAACCACAAGGTTGGTTATCTCTCTAAGTAGTGTCTAAATTACACTTGATGGAGATTCAATTAAGCTCATTACATTTGCCTCTAAAATAGGCGGATATGAAAATGAAAATCTAATACACACACACACTATGAATGCAAAGATGAAAGCACATGATGTGTGTGTGTGATGTCCTCAATCATTTCGAAAATGAAAGTTCATAAATGTAAGCCTAAGGCTTTTGAAAGTTTTAGCTCATAAAAACATTTATGATTGAGGAAAGAATGCAAGTCACATGTTAAAAGTAACAACTTGTTAATGATATCAAAGATTCACAAGTTGTATGAAATTAATTAGCTCTAAACATGTGATGCATAAAGATTTCAATCAATTTAACAATGTAGCTTAATATATGTATGCTTTAAGGCATTTGAAAGTGTAAAGCACAAAAATAGAATTGATTGAAATCAAGGGACAAATTACATGTACTTAAAATACAACTTGAAAATGATATACCTATCAAAGCTAAGCAAGTTGTGAAACTTTAAAACAAGAGTACATGTGAAGTTGTTGAATCCAAAACATAAGATATATTTGAAAGTGATTTTCTTATGATGAAAAACAACAACCAAAGATTCAACCAAGTATATGAATCATGTTACATATAATTTCAAAGATTCTTTCATTAACATGATCTACTTAGATTTACCAAATAAATTACTACTTGGATTGAATCAAATGGTGATGCTGTTGGAAATAGGTGGGCCTCGTGGATGTGATTTCAAAACTTTTGACCCTCTTGACTCAGGGATCAAACGTCCATAAGGCCATCAACCATATCCAGGATGCAATCCCTCATACTCATATACCATATACAGCAATATTACAAGCAGCACCATGCAAAATAATTTACAAAAGATTAGAGAAGCAGATTATACCTTTGCTGTCCGGTTGTACTTTGATGGAGAAGAAAACAAATTTAGATCTCCAAGACCTCTTAGCCTTCCACGCTATGGCCCGTATCAGATCTCTTCTCTAAAGGAGATGGGTGGGATCTCCTAAAGAAAACAACTAGAAGCTCTAAAGGAAACTAGAAGAGAACTAGAAGGAGAAGAGAAGTATGTGCAACTCTTACACAAAGGGGTTTTGGGCGTGAATTCCAAGGATGTAAATCCCAGCCCTTTGTTTCTCCTTTTATAGCATTAAGCAACCTCCTTCTCTTGTACTAATTGAAATAGAAGTCTTACTTCTACACAAAATAGTAACCTTACTATTTCCACTATTAGAAGTCCTACTTCAAATAGAAATAGTAACTTCCTAATTCCTTCATCTTAGAGTTCTAGTAGGATAAGTATCTTTCCAATAACTTGGGCTAGCGTGGGGACCACTAGGGATTCCATAGAAAGCTGGCTCCAACTGGGACACGTGACCCCACATCTCATGTGTAATCCGGGCCCACAGTTAATTGCAAATAACACCACTATATAAATGCAATTGCACTCCAATCTTAGGAATAAATTACAATGAAGACCCTAAACTTCCCGATTATCACAATTAAGCCCCTCTATCAATATCCATGGATTAACTGGACTAATAATGTCCCGCCAATTTAAATCCACATCTTATTATCCTTGAGCCCCAATTAATCACAGTGATCATCAGTACCATCCAATTAACTCTTAATCGAGATGGGTGCGCACTTACTAATGATAAATCCATTAATTGGCACAAGGGGATAATATAGATAGATTCCATCTTGACCATTGGATGTTCCCACAGTCTTACTACCACGTACCCAAGACACCGAGGTGTTGACCTACAGTTGGCCTCACTCATTGGTGACTCAAAGCAAATGAATAGATAGAAACTTGAGTTCATCAATGTCTCAGGATTGAGAGCCTATTGTTAGGGAATTATGAGAGCAAACCTTAAACTCGAGACAGTATTCCATAAGGTGCTTCTCATGGTCCTTCAATACATCCAATGTACCAGCACCGTGATCCAGAATCTTACATTCTAATGATCGAGACAAATCACACTATCTTATAGTGATCAAAGCGCTGCAACCTTATCAGATGAGATGCCCAGTCTCATCACCGGTTGTGAAGATGTTTAAGTATAAGATTTGTGACAAATGTCTCCTGTGTGTGGATCTCATCCATACACATATATCACATCTAATATACTAATGGGACCTGGTTCATCTCATGAACCATTTATGTCATTTGTATTGGTCATGTGCATTAAGTAATAAAACACCATTCATCTCATGAAAGGAAAGCATGATATTATTGATAAATAAAGAAATTAATCAGTTTATTACATCATATGATGGATTGAGTCCATACAATCTAACAGATGCATCCAAAACAATAAATCAATTCAAAACATAAAACATGTTAAGGACACAACAAATCATAGTTTATCATGCTAGAGAAGATTTACCAATAATTAAAGCTAAACATGAAAACATATGATTTGTGAAGTTGTTAAATCCAAAACATAAGATAGATTTGAAAGTGATTTTCTTATGATGGAAAACAACAACCAAAGATTCAACCAAGTATATGGATCATGTTACATATAATTTCAAAGATTTTTCCATTAACATGATCTACTTAGATTTACCAATTCAAGTACTACTTGGATTGAATCTCAAAGTGTTGCATCCAAAACAATAGATCAATTCAAAACATAAAACATGTTAAGGATACAACCAATCATAGTTTATCATGCTAGACAAGATTTACCAATAAATAAAACAAAGCATGAAAATATATGATTAGGAAAAGTAAAGCTTACTTAATGATTTAACTCCATGAAACCAAGCTTTAGCTTTCCAAATGTCCCTTAGCCTTCCTTAGCTCATTCCCCTTTGATTGACCTCAAAACATCTCAAGAAGGGCCTCTTTGTTCCTTAAAATTTCTATGGGAATGAGCTTCTTTTTATACCAAAAAATGCCCAACGGCTAGTCCCTGGTCGACCGCGTACACTGCCCGGTCGACCTGGCCTTCAACGGTCAAAAAACTGACCGTTTGAAAGAGAGCCCAACGGCTCTTTCCCGGTCGATCGCGCAATGTGGCCGGTCGACCGGGTCCATGGCGCGGTCGACCGCGCACACTGCGCGGTTGACCCGGGCCTGGGACCAAAGTTCCCAAAAATGCATATTTTTTGCATATATCAAAGTTTTTCTTGAGGGAACTTTTTGGGCCATTAAATCAAGCTTGGAAACATGTTTAAATCATTCTAAGAGTTTTAAAAACATGAAACCTAAAAAGCCTAAGATGATTTGAATGTTTTAAAATCAAAGGCTAGCTTGATTCATAAAATTCCTTTTCAAAACAAATTGCATCCAAGTTTAAAATCAAAACATGCATGAACCAAGATTTTTACAAGTCTTAAAAACAATGCATGTATAAAACAAGATTTCAAGATTTCTCAAATCAATGCATATGTGTGCAAATCAAATGATGCTTGAATGATAATGCATCCATCAAATTGCAAATACAAAATCCCTAACATTTGTATCATGATTTAAACTTTCATATCAGCCTACATTAAGAGGCAAATGTATTGAGCTTAAATTGTATCTCTTTGAGTGTTTGTGTAGACACTTCTTTGAGAAGAAATCTTTATCTTGTTAAGGTTATTGCTTAGCCTAAGAAAAGCACATTGTAGAGGTTATTGCTTAGCCTTTGAAAAGCATCTTGTAAAGGTTATTGCTTAGCCTAGAAAAGCACATTGATAGGTTGTTGTTTAGCCTAGAAAAACATCGTTGTAAAGGTTATTGCTTAGCCTTTTGAAAAGCATAAATAGTGGAAATCCGGTGGGGTGTTGGTTCACAAGCCAGTAGTGGATGTAGGCATTGAGGCCGAACCACTATAAATCTTTGTGTGATGATGTATGCTTGTGGTGATTACTCTTGTTAACTTCCGCATCTTGTTTGGTAAATCATCATTTGTGACTAGTTGTTTTTTAAAGAAATTAAAATTGGCCTTAATTAGTCATTAAGTATAGATCACCCTATTCACCCCCCTCTAGGGTTAGGATCCAGGACTTCCAACACACCCTAACAAATCTTGTCTCTGTTTTTGTGTGTTTGTGTATATATTCAACGATCCCTAGCATGCCTTTATATAGGATTTGCCAACCCTAATTTGTGATTGTAAAAAGGCTAGGAGAGGTTTTGGAAACTCCTGCAAAGATTAGAAGAGATCCCCTGCTTTTTCTCGCGCAACTTTCTATTTTGTAAACTCCTTCAAGGATAGGAAGAGATCCCCTGTTTTTTCTCGCGCAAGTTCCTGTTTTGAGCTCTGCGCGTGACCGACCTCAGTGCTTGAACGAGCTTTTGCCTTTACCGAGCTGCTCAGTGCTTGAAAGACTTTACCGAGCTGCTCAGTGCTTAACCACACACTACGCTTTACCAACCTCAATGCTTTGCCGAACTGACCGAGCTCAACGCTTCGCGAGTGCTTGAACAATCTCTGCGCTTGACGCTTTGCCGAACTGAGCTGTCATGGCCGAGCTCAATGCTTTTACCGATCTCCATTCTTTTACCGTGATTCTTTCTTTTACCGGGCTCTTTGCTTTTACCGATCTCCATTCTTTTACCATGATTCTTTCTTTTACCGTAACTGCGCTAATGCATTCTGTGCCGAGCTGAGGCATCCTGTGCTGTGCCGAGCTGAGACATTCGGTACTATACTTATGTGACAATGTGTTGACAATAATTCCAACACAAAATACCGAGCACCGAGCTTCAAACATCAAACTCTCTTCAAAATCCAACAATCTCCCCCTTTGGAATTGTTGGCAACACTTGGAACATGTTAACCATCAATCAATCTTGCACACAAGTTTCTGTTCTGTTCTGAACTACTGTAACATGTCTTCTCGGCAGTTACAGCTACCCCTGAACAACATGTTCTTACAATTTATTCTCCCCCTTTGACAACAATCACAAAGGGACTTGCTTAGGAGCAAAAAGAATAGCAATAATGCTTGCTACAGTAGTTCAGAACAGAACAGAAACTTGTGTGCAAGATCGATTGATGGTTAACATGTTCTAAGTGTTGCCAACAATTCCAAAGGGGGAGATTGTTGGTATTTGAAGAGAGTTTGACGTTTGAAGCTCGGTACTTTGTGTTGGAATTATTGTCAACACATTGTCACATAAGTATAGTACCGAATGCCTCAGCTCGGCACAGCGCAGAATGCCTCAGCTCGGCACAGCACAGAATGCCTCAGCTCGGTTACGTAAACAAGGAAGACATGAGCTCGGTAAAAGCACAGAGTTCGATAAAAGAAGGAAGCTCGGTAAAAGAACGTAGCTCGGAAAAAGCACAGAGCACGGTAAAAGAACGTAGCTCAGAAAAAGCACAGAGCACGGTAAAAGAACGTAGCTCGGTAAAAGCACGGAGCTCAGTAAAAGAACGGAGCTCAGAATGGAACTCGGTAAAAAACACGGAGCACGGACATGACAGCTCAGTTCGACGAAGCGCAGAGCTCAAAGAAGAATCAAGCGCTGAGCTCGGTAAAGCACTGATCCCAGCTGATGGATCCGATTCCTTCCCTCTCTCCCGCTGCCTCCGCCCCGGGTCTTTCGGGGTGCGGCGGAGGGGAGGAGAAGAAAAAGGTAAAGGGTTTCAACATCTTTCTTTTTTTGTACGGGTATGCCAATTTCACTTTTCTACTTAGAATTTAGGAATGGTGATCCGAAGATCCACCTTCGCAAGTAGAAAGGGGAAATGAAACTTTTTCTAGTTTTCCATTGCACACATATTTTAAGAAAAGAGACAAAGGGGTTTTTTTTAATGCCGTGAAAGGCGATTTCATTTGTTGCCGTGAAAGGCGATTTTGCCGTAAAAGGCGATTTACAAGTTTCATCCATTATGAAAGACAAGAATTGTGATTTTTGTCTCTAAAAGAAAAATAAAGTACAATAGAAATCAAGAAAAGGAATCTGACTTCTCATTCGATTGTGGGGACACGTTCAGATCGACGGTCGTGAGTCATGTATGGGCTCCTCCATCGTCCATGCAGATGAGAACACGATGCTTGGATTCTTGGCTCGGCTTTCTAACCTCAGATTTTTAAAGGACAAAGACCAAGAGAAGGTCTTATATCCGATAAAAAGCTAAGTAAACGGGCTGAAAAGCCACGTTTTAGCCATGTTGGTAGAAGAAGGGAGGTCCTTGGGGGGGTGGCCCCCCAAGGGTGCTTCAATCACCTTGTAGTTGCTCTTGCAGCAGAGTTTCTTTTCTTCAAATTGACAGAGGTTCTTCTGATTTCTCTAGATTTTCCGGGATTTTCCGAGCAATTTCTCTGGGGCTTTCTCCTTGGAAAAGCCCTCCTATTTATAGGCTTTTGGTGGCCATTAGGAGGGTTTATGAGCATTTAATACATTAATGCTCATAATGGGAGGAGTTATAAGTTTTAAATGATTTGTTTTGTAACTCCTTTTTCCTTGAATTTGATTGGTCGATGGAGATTAATGAGCCTTTGATTGCATTTAATCTCCATCATGGGAGGAGTTTCGTGGCTTTAATGCCATAAATCATTGGATTTGTAACTCCCATTTGCTTGCTTTTGATTGGGCCGTTCAAAATAATGAGTTAATGACCGCATTAACTTGTCAGAAAATGGGTCATTTATTCTCATTAATTGGCCGCCAAGTCGCTTGAAGAGTCGCGGGCTGCGCAGTGTCTTTTGGAATTCTTCTCGCGATGATCGCCGATGGATCCACACATTGTTTGATGTCGGATGGCGATGAAATTTCAGACATTGATTGATCTCAATGTGCCGGCAACATCCGTCCTGTCGATTTCACGATCGGGCGGGCAGAAAGTGTACTTTCTTTGACGATTTCGAGGCGTCGAATGATCATCCAATGATTTCGGCGGTGAATCCGTGATTTTAATAAAGATTGACGGATTTCATGCACGAAAAAAATCAGATTTTGGAAAAATCACAGGGGCCAATCAACTCGGATCGCGAAACGGACCCGAAAAAGTGGGTTTCCGGCGACTTTTGGGTCGCCGGAAATTCCATGGTCGCCGGCGACCATGGGGCTGGCGACCATGGGCCTTGGGCCCATTTTTTTGGCCGCCTTCCGGTCGCCGTATCTTCGCCGTTTTTCGCTCTTTTTTGATGCTTTTTCTTCCTGTATTTTTCTTGACATTTCCCCTCATTTATTGGCCTGTTTTCCTTGGAGAAATCCCGTCGAGAAGCCATGGAAATCGGAGCACAAAGTTTCCTATTTTTCTGGAAAGCCGAAGACTTTGTTGTGCGGTTTTGCCGATTTTTTGTCAAGCGTTGAAACTAGGCCAAACGATGTCAGAATGACCTGAAATTCGACGTGGAGCTTCTTGAGCATTAGATAGGACCAACCATAGGCTTTGGTTTGAGTTTTGAAGCCGTTTGGGGTCCCGCAAATGCTTGCCTTGATTTCGCCATGAGAGAAATGCCGAGCTTTGACTTGTGGTCAACCGATGTTCGATTGACCTGAAATTTGACAGGGAGCCTCCTGAGTAGTAAGTAGGACCAACCATGGGCTTTAGTTTGGGTTTTGAAGCCTTTTGGGGTCCCGCAAACGCTCGCCTTGATTTCATCTCGAGGAAAGTGCCGAGCTTCGAAACTAGGTCAAACGATGTCCGTTTGACCTAAAATTTGACAGGGGACCTATTGGAGTCATTTTGAGACGATCCATTAGCTCCAATTTGAATGCCATGATTCCGGGGTGCTCCGCTGCCGATGGGCTTGTTTTTTGCTTCCCGAGAGTTGATGAAGGGTCAAACGTCGTCCGTTTGACTTGAAATTTGGCAGGGGGCCTTTTGGAGGTATTTTGAGACCATCCGTAGGCTCTGATCGAAGTTTTGAAGTCTTCGACATTGTCGCTGCCGGGAGCTCTTGTCTGCCTGTCGAAGGAGTGAAGTTAGGCCAAATGATGTCGAAATGGCCCGAAACTTCATGTGTACCCCTCTTTTGGCTGCTTTGAAGGATCTTGCAGTTTTTGTTTGATTCTGACAAGATCTGGTGCTTGAAGTGGCGCCTTCCTATTTATGGCAGGATGTGGCTCCATGTAGCTTTTGGTGTTGAAGGGACATAGTGACATTTTTGGTGTCAACACCAGCCATGACAGCTCAGTTCGGCAAAGCGTCAAGCGCAGAGATCGTTCAAGCACTGGCGAAGCGTTGAGCTCGGTCAGTTCGGCAAAGCATTGAGGTTGGTAAAGCGCAGTATGTGGTTAAGCACTGAGCAGCTCGGTAAAGTCTTTCAAGCACTGAGCAGCTCGGTAAAGTGCAAAAGTTGGTTCAAGCACTGAGGTCGGTCAAGCGCAGAGCTCGAAACAGAAACTTGCGCGAGAAAAAACAGGGGATCTCTTCCAATCCTTGAAGGAGTTTACAAAACAGATTGTTCGTGAGAAAAAACAGGGGATCTCTTCTAATCCTTGCAGCAGTTTCCAAAACCTCTCCTAGCCTTTTTGCAATCACGAATTAGGGTTGGCAAATCCTATAAAAAGGCATGCTAGGGATCGTTGAACAAATACACAGAAATAGAGAAGATTTGTGAGGTTGTGTGAGCTTGCAAGGAGATACTACTGTGATTCTTTACAGCAAGTAAAGAAGAAACTCTGCATCAAGAAGATGGTTCTTCATCAGTAGTTTCTTTAGATAAGTATTTCTCAATTCATGTTTATTAAATCTGATTTGTATGGGATTGAGAGTGAGAGATTGTAGAAAGGAATTTCTGTAAAGGGTTTTTCTCTAATCTTTGTAAAACATCAAGTGGGTGCTTGGTGTTGGGGTTTGGTGATCCTGTCTGTTGTTGCAGACGAATTGTAAAGGGAGTTGTTGCTTCCTAGATAGTGGGTGCTATCTGAATCAGGGGTGGGTGCTCCTTGAAGTTGAAGCTTCAGAATTAATCAGTAAGACTAGCCTCGGATTGGTGTCCGGGTAGTCGTTCCACCATGAACGTAGCCTTTGGGTGAACCACGTTAAAACCTTGTGTTCCTGTGGTTGCTTGATTATTGATTTACTGCTTTGATTATTTGGACTTATTAGTATTCAAGTAAAAAGTATTGAGACATCACCGATTCACCCCCCCTCTCAGTGATCGTGTGATTCTAACAATGTCCCGTACGATGCAACCGAAGTTCGTGCCGGAGTCGTTTCGGACGCAGAGCTCCCAGAGGTGATTTCCGAACCCAAGATTTGCCCAAAACCCATTTTCAACCGAAACAGATCTCGAAATAACCTAAACTGCGCATCTAAAGCCAGAAACCCTTCAAATGGATTTCGAGGCGTAAGACTAGAGTACGATACCCGAAACCCCCGTTCGCGAAAAACGCGATCCCAGATTTTTCTAGAGGGAGTAATTGGACCGCGAGTCACATGAAACACAGTGTATAGTCAACGATTTGGTAGAGCCGCATAGTTTTTGCGTTCGATCAGAAGTTTCGTACGATGCGCCCGAAGTTCGGACTGGAGCCGTTTTGGACGCATAAATCCAAGAAGTGTTTTCCAAACCCAAGATTCGCTCGAGACCCGTTTTCAACAGAAAAGGATCTCGAAATAACCTAAAATGCGCACCTCAACCCAGAATCCCTTCAAATGTATTCCGCGGCGCAAGACTAGAGTACGACACCCGCAACACCCGTTCGAGAAAAAAGCGATCCCAGATTTTTCTAGAGGGAGTATTTGGACAGAGAGTTGCATGAAATAGAGTGTAGAGTCAACAATTTCGTAAAGCCGCTTAGATTGTGCTTTCGTACTGAAGTTCCGTGCGACGCGCCTGAAGTTCGTGCGAGAGCATTTTCGGACGCAGAAATCCCAGAAGCGTTTTGTTTCGAAACCCAAGATTCTCCCGACACCTGTTTCAACGAAAAAGGATCTCGAAATAACCTAAGACGCGCATCTCAACCAAAAATCCCATCAAATGTATTTCGCGGCTTAAGATGAGTGTACGACAGCCGAAACCCCCGTTCGAGAAAAATGCGATCCCAGATGTTTCTAGAGGGAGTATTTGGACCGAGAGTCGCAAGAAACATAGTGTAGAGTCAACAATTTCGTAGAGCCGTATAGATTTTGCTTTTCGTACAGAAGTTCCGTACGACGCGCCCGAAGTTCGGGCAAAAGTCGTTTCCTACGCAGAACCTTTAGAAGTGTTTTCCAAACCTAAGACTCGCCCGAAACCCATTTTCAACTGTAAAGGATCTCAAAATAACCTCCAACGTGCATCTCAACCCAAAAACCCTTCAAATGTATTTCGCTGCGTAAGATTAGAGTACGACACCCGAAACCCCCGTTCGAGAAGAACGTGATCGAAGAATTTTCAAGAGGGAGAATTTGGACCGAGAGTCGCATGAAATACAGTGTGGAGACAACAGTTTCTTAGAGCTACATAGATTGCGTTTTCGTACAGAAGTCCCGTACGACGCAACCGAAGTTCGTGCCGGAGCCGCTTCGGACGCAGAGCTCCCAGAGGTGATTTCCAAACCCAAGATTCGCTCGAAACCCGTTTTCAACCGAAACAGATCTCGAAATAACCTAAAATGCGCATCTAAAGCAGAAACCCTTCAAATGGATTCGAAGCGTAAGACTAGAGTACGAAACCCGAAACCCCCGTTCGCGAAAAACGCGATCCAAGATTTTTCTAGAGGGAGTAATTGGACCGCGAGTCACATGAAACACAGTGTATAGTCAACGATTTGGTAGAGCCGCATAGTTTTTGCGTTCGAACAGAAGTTTCGTACGATGCGCCCGAAGTTCGGACTGGAGCCGTTTCGGACGCATAAATCCAAGAAGTGTTTTCCAAACCCAAGATTCGCTCGAGACCCGTCTTCAACCAAAAAGGATCTCGAAATAACCTAAAATGCGCATCTCAACCCAGAATCCCTTCAAATGTATTCCGCGGCGCAAGACTAGAGTACGACACCCGCAACACCCATTCGAGAAAACAGCGATCCCAGATTTTCCTAGAGGGAGTATTTGGACAGAGAGTTGCATGAAACAGAGTGTAGAGTCAACAATTTCGTAAAGCCGCTTAGATTGTGCTTTCGTACTGAAGTTCCGTGCGACGCGCCCGAAGTTCGGGCGAGAGCATTTTCGGGCGCAGAAATCCCAGAAGCGTTTTGTTTCGAAACCCAAGATTCTCCCGACACCCGTTTTCAACAAAAAAGGATCTCGAAATAACCTAAGACGCGCATCTCAACCAAAAATCCCATCAAATGTATTTCGCGGCGTGAAACTAGTGTACGACAGCCGAAACCCCGTTCGAGAAAAATGCGATCCCAGATGTTTCTAGAGGGAGTATTTGGACCGAAAGTCGCAAGAAACACAGTGTAGAGTCAACAATTTCGTAGAACCGTATAGATTGTGCTTTCGTACAAAAGTTTCGTACTGCGCGCCCGAAGTTTGGGCATAAGTCGTTTCGTACGCAGAACCTTCAGAAGTGTTTTCCAAACCCATGATTCGCCCGAAACCCATTTTCAACCCTGAAGGATCTCGAAATAACCTCAAACGTGCATCTCAAGCCAGAAACCCTTCAAATGTATTTCGCTGCGAAAGACTGGAGTACGACACCCGAAACCCCCGTTCCAGAAGAACGCGATCGAAGACTTTTGAAGAGGGAGTATTTGGACCGAGAGTCGCATGAAATACAGTGTAGAGTCAACAATTTCATAGAGCTACATAGATTGTGTTTTCGTACAGAAGTCCCGTATGACGCAACGAAAGTTCGTGCCGGAGGCGTTTCGGACACTGAACACCCGGAGGTGATTTCCAAACTCAAGATTCGCCCAAAACCCGTTTTCAACCGTGTAAGACCCCGACCCGAGTGACCTCGATTAGCGTTGATTAAGTTGCGTGTTAGTACTAAGTTTGTTTTGTGGATTTTGGTTTAGTTGGTTTAGAATAGCTTTGTCATAGCTTTGGGAATTTTGGAGTGCCTTTGGAATTAGTGGGGCCCTTTGGGGGTTCCTTTTTATGATTTACGTGTACTTGGGGGATTACTTGAGGTTCTTTTGATTTGGTGTTTTATCCCGATTTACTTGTTTTGTTAATCCCTTCAACTTTCATGTTGATCTCGTTCACGTCCCGAATCCCGAAACTCGACTTTTCTAGCTTCTTGGGCAAAACAATCTTTTTACACTAAATCTGGACCAAATAATTGATATTCCCGAAACCCGCGAAACATAAACTTTTTGGAAACTAGAAATTTCGACGATCATTTCTTCCTTCTTCGTCGATTTCATCTGAGATCCCGAAAACTACTATTTCAGCCTTCCAAGTTTCCAAAGTGGTGGAGCCCACTTGCAAATGCTTTATAAGCACTCATTGTTAGAATCACACGATCACTGAGAGAGGGGGGGGGGGGTGAATCAGTGATGTCCCAATACTTTTTACTTGAATACTTGTAAGTCCAAATAATCAAAGCAATCATAGGAACACAAGGTTTTAACGTGGTTCACCCAAAGGCTACGTCCACGGTGCAACGACTACCCGGACACCAATCCGTGGTTAGTCTTACTTGATTAATTTCTAAAGCTTCAACTTCAAGGGGCACCCACCCCTATTTTAGATAGCACCCACTATCTAGGAAGCAATAACTCCCTTTACAATTTCGTCTGCACCGACAGACAGGATCACCAAACCCCAATATCAAGCACCCACTTGATATTTTACAATGTTTTAGAGAAAAACCCCTTTACAGAAATTAATCTCTCACTCTCAATCCCATACAATCAGACTCTTAATAAATATGAATTGAGAGACACTTATCTGAAGAAACTACTGATGAAGAACCATCTTCTTGATGCCAGAGTTTCTTCTTTACTTGCTGTAATGAAAAGGAAATCACAGCAGTAACTCCTTGCAAGCTCACACACACTCACAAATCTTCTCTCTGTTTCTGTGTGTATTCTTGTATCTGTGTATTTCAAACGATCCCTAGCATGCCTTTATATAGGATCTGCCATCCCTAATTCGAGATTGCAAAGGACTGAGAGATGTTTTGGAAACTCCTACAAGGATTAGAAAGGATTCCCTGTTTCTTTTCTTGCAACTTTCTGTTTTGTACACTTCTTCAAGAATTAGAAGTGACTCCCTGTTTCCTCTCGTGTGACTTTCTGTTTTGTACACTTCTTCAAGAATTAGAAGTGACTCTCTGTTTCCTCTCATGCGACTTTATGTTTTGAGCTCTGTGCTTGACCGACCTCAGAGCTTGAACGAGCTTTGCGCTTTACCGAGCTTCTCAGTGCTTGAGCGACCTTTGCGCTTTACCGAGCTTCTCAGTGCTTGAGCTATCTTTGCGCTTTACCGGGTTGCTCAGTGCTTGAGCTATCTTTGCGCTTTACCGGGCTGCTCAGTGCTTGAGCTATCTTTGCGCTTTACCGGGCTGCTCAGTGCTTGAGCTATCTTTGCGTTTTACCAGGCTGCTCAGTGCTTGACAGACTTTACCGATCTGCTTAGTGCTTAACCATGCACTGCAATTTACCAACCTCAATGCTTTGCCGAACTGACCAAGTTCAACGCTTCGCCAGTGTTTCAACGATTTTTGCACTTGACCGCGCTCAGTGAATGAACCGAGCTTCATGTTTTTACCGGGCTCAACACTTGATGCTTTAAACAGACTTGACGCTTGACACTTTTACCGAACTGAGCTGTCATGACTGGGATCAGTGCTTTACCGAGTTCAGCACTTGATTCCTCTTTGAACTCTGCACTTCTTCGAACTGTGCTAAGGCATTCTGTAACGAGCTGAGTTACCGATCTCATGACTTGTTACCGTAACTGTTCCAATGCATTCTGTGACGAGTTCTGTGCCGAGCTGAGTCATTATGTGCTATGTCGAGCTTCTGTACCGAGCTGAGGCATCAAGTGCTGTGCCGAGCTGAGGCATCATTTGCTGTGCCCGTGTGACAATGTGTTGACAATAATTCCAACACACAATGCCAAGCTTCAAACAACAAACTCTCTTCAAAATCCAACAATCTCCCCCTTTGGAATTGTTGGCAACACTTGGAACATGTTAACCATCAATCAATTTTGCACACAGGTTTCTATTCTGTTCTGAAATGCTGTAGCATGTCTTCTCGGTCTTCTCGATGTCTTCTCGGTCTCGGTAATTCTGTAACATCTGTAGCATGTCTTCTCGGTAATTACAGTTGATGGACCCGATTCTTCCCTCTCTCTCGCTGCCTCCGCCCCGGGTCTTTCGGGGTACGGCGGAGGGGAGGAGAAGAAAAGTAAAGGGTATCAACATCTTTCCTTTTTTTTTGTACGGGTATGCCAATTTCACTTTTCTACTTGGAATTTAGAAACGGTGATCCGAAGATCCACCTTCACAAGTAGAAAGGGGAAATAAATCTTTTTCTAGTTTCCCATTGCACACATATTTTAAGAAAAGAGACAAAGGTTTTTTTTTATATGCCGTGAAAGGCGATTTCATTTGTTTGCCGTAAAAGGCGATTTACAAATCTTATCCATTATGAAAGACAAGAGTTGTGATTTTTGTCTCTAAAAGAAAAATAAAGTACAATAGAAATCAAGAAAAGGAATCTGACTTCTCATTCGATTGTGGGGACACGTTCAGATCGACGGTCGCGAGTCATGTATGGGCTCCTCCATCGTCCATGCAGATGAGAACACGATGCTTGGATTCTTGGCTTGGCTTTTTAACCTTAGATTTTTAAAGGACAAAGACCAAGAGAAGGTCTTATATCCGATAAAAAGCTAAGTAAACGGGCTGAAAAAGCCACGTTTTAGCCATGTTGGTAGAAGAAGGGAGGTCCTTGGGGGGGTGGCCACCCAAGGGTGCTTCAATCACCTTTTAGTGGTCTTTGCAGCAAAGTTGCAGGGCCTCTGGATTTTCCGGGAAATTCTCTGGACTTCGGGTGAATTTCTCTAGCGATTTCTCTGGATTCTTTTTTCCGTTCTTCGTCTGGGTTTTTCCCTTTGGAATGCCCTCCTATTTATAGGCCTTTGGTAGCCATTTAGGAGGGTTTATGAGCATTGAATGCATTAATGCTCATAATGGGAGGAGTTACAAGTTTTAAATTATTTATTTTGTAACTCCTTTTCCCTTGAATCTGATTGGTCGATGGAGAATAATGAGCTTTTAATTGTCTTTAATCCCCATCATGGGAGGAGTTTCATGGCTTTAATGCCATAAATCCTTTGACTTGTAACTCCCATTTGCTTGCTTTTGATTGGGCCGTCCAAAATAATGAGTTAATGACCACATTAACTTGTCATAAAATGGGTCATTTAACCTCATTAATTGGTCACCAAGTCGCCTGAAGAGTCGCGGGCCGCGCCGCGTCTTTTGGAATTCTTCTTGCGATGACCGCCGGTGGATCCACATGTTGTTTGATGTCGGATGGCGATGCAATTTCAGACATTGATTAATGTCAACGTGCCGGCAACATCTGTCCTGTCGATTTCACGATCGGGCGGGCGGAAAGTGTGCTTTCTTTGTCGGCCGATTGGCGATTTCGAGGCATCTAATGATCATCCAATGATTTCGGCGGCGAATCCGTGATGATGACGAAGATCGACGGATTTCATGCACGAAAAATCAGATTTTGGAAAAATCACAGGGGCCAATCAACTCGAAACCCGAAAAGGACCCGAAAAAGGGGTCTTCCGGCGATTTTCGGGTCGCCGGAATTCCATGGTCGCCGGCGACTATGCACCCATGGTCGCCGGCGACCATGGGCTTTGGGCCCATTTCTCGGCCGCCGTTCGGTCGCCTTTTCTTCGCCGTTTTTCGATCTTTTTTCATTCCTTTTTCTTCTGTATTTTTTCTGACATTTCCCCTCATTTATTGGCCTGATTCTCTTGAAGAAAACCTGATGAGAAGCCACGCAAATCGGAGCACAAAGTTTCCTATTTTTCTGGAAAGCCGAAGACTTTGTTGTGCGGTATTGCCGATTTTTTGTCAAGCATTGAAACTGGACCAAACGATGTCGGAATGACCTGAAATTTGATGTGGAGCTTCTTGAACAGTAGATAGGACCAACCATAGGCTTTGGTTTGAGTTTCAAAGCCGTTCGGGGTCCCGCAAATACTTGCCTTAATTTCGCCATGAGAGAAATGAAGAGCTTTGAATTGTGGTCAACCGATGTCCGATTGACCTGAAATTTGACAGGGAGCCTCCTGAGTAGTAAGTAAGACCAACCATGGGCTTTGGTTTGAGTTTTGAAGCCTTTTGGGGTCCCGCAAATGCTCACCTTGATTTCACCTCGAGGAAAATGCCGAGCTTTGAAACTAGGCCAAACGATGTCCGTTTGACCTAAAACTTGACAGGGGACCTATTGGAGTCATTTTGAGATGATCCATTAGCTCCAATTTGGATGCCATGATTCCGGGGTGCTCCGCCGCCGGTAGGCCTAGTTTTTGATTCTGACAAGATCTAGTGCTTGAAGTGGCGCCTTCCTATTTATGGCAGGATGTGGCTCCATGTAGTTTTTGGTGTTGAAGGGACATAGTGACATTTTCGGTGTCAACAACAGTCTCCCCCTGAATTGGCAACACTTTATTCTCCCCCTTTGACAACAATTATAAAGGGACGTGCTTAGGAGCAAAAAAGAATAGCAATAATGCATGCTCCCCCTTACAAGAAGGTCTCCTAATGCTTGGGAGAGTGAGTAACTCCCAATTTCTTGCGAAGATACTCGAAGACTTCCTTCGGTAGAGGCTTTGTGAAGATATCGGCCACTTGTTCAGTGGTTGGAACATATTCCAATTTGACCTCACCGTCAGCAACCTTTTCTTTGAAAAAGTGATAGCGTATTGCAACATGTTTTGTGCGGGAGTGTTGGACAGGGTTCTTGGAGATATGTATAGCACTTGTGTTGTCACAGTAGATTGGCGTAGGATCTCTCGTCTGAATACCGAGATCTGAGAGCATTTGACGCATCCATAGGACTTGGGTACCGCAAGTTGCTGCTATTATGTACTTTGCTTCTGCTGTAGAAAGTGAAACTGAATCTTGCTTCTTGCTATGCCAAGCCACCAATCTTTCACCAAGATAGAATGCACCTCCACTTGTGCTTTTGCGATCATCTACACATCCAGCCCAGTCAGCATCAGAATATGCAATGAGAGTGAATGTTTTACCTTTCGGATACCAAATGCCGAGCTCCAGAGTGCCCTTGAGATACCGAAATATCCTCTTCACTGCTATAAGGTGCTCTTCTGTTGGTGATGCCTGAAATCTCGCCACCATACATACCGCCTGTAGAATGTCCGGTCTTGTAGCAGTCAGGTAGAGCAAGCTCCCTATCATTGATCGGTAAGTGGTGTGATCAACTGATGGAGCCTTGTCATCTTTGCTTAGCTTTGTGTTAGTGGACATAGGCGTGCTTACTGGCTTGCTGTCTTCCATGTTGAACCGTTTCAGCATCTCCTTGATGTACTTCAACTGAGATATGAAGATACCATGCTTCAGCTGCTGCACTTGGAGACCAAGGAAGAAACGTAGCTCTCCAAGCATGGACATTTCAAATTCATTCTTCATCTCTTCAGCAAACTTTCTGCACAACTCCTCGTCATTACCACCAAAGATTATGTCATCGACATAAACTATGACAACCAGTTGGTTATTTTGTTCTGTTTTGACATAGAGATTGCTATCAACCATTCCTTTGCCAAAACCAATCTTGCGAAGATAACTGTCCGGCCGTGCATACCAGGCGCTCGGTGCTTGTTTCAGGCCATATAAAGCCTTCCTTAACTTACACTCCAGGTCTGAACTATTGCTCAAGAGAAAACCATCTGGTTGCTCAATGTAAACCTCTTCCTCAAGTAGCCCATTCAAAAAGGCTGACTTCACATCCATTTGAAATATCTTGAAGTTCTTGTATGCAGCCAATGCCAGGAACATGCGAATGGATTCCAGACGAGCCACTGGTACGAAGGTTTCTTCAAAATCTATGCCTTCAATTTGAGCATAGCCCTTACAAACTAACCTTGCTTTGTTTCTCACAACTTGTCCATCTTCATTCATCTTATTTCTAAAGACCCATTTAGTACCTCTGACATTCTTATCAACAGGTCTAGGGACTAAATGCCAAGTGGAGTTCTTCTCTATTTGCTCTAACTCCTCATGCATAGCCTTTAACCAATTTTCATCAAGGCTTGCTTCAGCCACTATCTTGGGTTCGATCATAGATACTAGTGAAAACGTGTTCGCCACACTATGTCTAGTTTGAACACCAGCCTTAGGATTTCCAATTATTTGATCCTTGGGATGTTGTTCTACCCAAGTATTGTGCTTTTTAAGAGTAGCAACTTCTGAACCGTCCCTTGATTCCTTAGAATCATTAGGTTCAGTCCTTTCATCATCCAACTCAGACAAGTCCTCATAAGCCGGACTTTCTTCATAGGTTACATGCATGGGTTCAAAATGTTCATCAATTCTGACATCAGCACTTTTTATGATTTTGCTGGTCCTGTTGTTAAGACATCTATATGCCTTGTTAGTGGAGGAGTAACCAAGAAATGTACCTTCATCAGCTCTTTCTTCAAATTTTCCCAGATTCTGTTCAAGTCGCTTAATGAAGCATTTGCTGCCAAATATCTTGAAGTGCTTGACTGAAGGCTTCCGTCCAAACCATAACTCATATGGTGTTCTATCTTCATGTCGCCTGATCATGTATCGATTTTGAATGTATACAGCTGTATGGACTGCTTCCTTCCAATATCTGTCAGCAAGTTTGCTCTCAACCAGCATAGTGCGTGCCATTTCCTGCACAGTGCGGTTCTTGCGTTCAACTACTCCATTCTGCTGTGGAGTTCTAGGGGCTGAGTATTGTCTTTGAATCCCATGATGCTCGCAGAACTTGGTGAATTATTCAGATGTGAATTCGCCTCCACGATCAGACCTTACCGTCTTGATCTTCTTCCCTAGCATGTTTTCAACCTGTGCTTTGAACACTTTGAACCGATCATGTGCTTGATGTTTATGTTTTAAAAATAAAACCCATGTCATTCTAGTATAATCATCAATGCATAACATGAAATACTTATCTCCATTGGTGCTTTGAGTTCGCATTGCTCCGCAAAGATCAGTGTGCACAAGCTCAAGAGGTTTCCTCGTGTGATGCTCCTTTGTCTTGAATACCACCCTCGTTTGCTTTCCCTTTTGACAAGAATTGCAAACAGGGTTGGAAGGCTTCTTTATCATTGACATGCCTCTTACCGCCTTTGTGTTGCTAATCTTTGACAGATTGTCAAAGTTTAGATGCCCGAGGCGCTTGTGCCACAACCAGCTTTCCTCCATTTGGCTCAATAAACATGATTTTTCCAATCCATCAGACAGAGTGTAGAGATTGCCTGTTGTTCTTGACCCTGTAGCTAGTGTTTTGCCATTGCTACATTTCTTGATTGCGAACCCACTCTTTGTGAAGATTACCTCATGACCTTTGTCACAGATCTGACTTACACTTAGCAGGTTGTGTTTAAGTCCAGATACATACAACACTTCCTCAGAACTGATCTTTCCTTCTTTCAGCTGAACAGCACCTTTGCCACAGATTTTGGTGCCATCGTTGTTGCCGAATTTTACAGAGCCACCCTCAAAGTGTTGTAGCTTTGTGAACTTGTCTTTGTCACCGGTCATATGACTTGAACAACCACTGTCAAGGATCCATGGTGTTGTCTTCTTTTGAGCATTGAAGGCGGTTTGCACAATGAGGGATTCCTTGGATTCTTCTGCCTTTTTCTTCACCCTCCAGACCTTGACCAATTTGTGTTTCTTCTCAACCTGAAATCGGTTAGCAATATGCAGCCTGCAGTCCCTAGCCAAGTGACCAAAGTTGTAACACTTGTGACACTCAATGTTGTGGCTACTTAGGACTGAGAAAGAGTTCCTAGTTGCAGTCTTAGTGGGTTTAACATGAAGTCTACATTCAATTATTTTATGTCCATATCTATTACAATTGAAATAATAACCATAGAAACTGAATTTTCTTTGTTTCTTGAATGGCTGGTTAGACTTCACATGTATGATTTCTTTCTTAGGCTGGATGGTGGGCTTCACAGCTTTGGAAGGTGTAGCTGTCTGCTTCACAAACATTGGTGGTGCTGTTGTTTTCTCAGGAGGTGCAACCTTGGAGGATTCTCCGGTCTCATATCCTAGACCGAACTTGATGTGGGAAGGCCTTTGAACTTCCAGCAGATTGTTTAGCTTCATTGTTCCATTTATCGCTTGGAGCACTTTGAGCTTTTGATTAAGTTTTAAATTTTCAGCCCTTGCTCCAAGGATTTCATTCTCAAGTTTCACAGCCTCCTCAGTTTTGATACTGACTTGGTTTTCCAGAATTTCAATGGTTCTCTTAAATTCTTCAACTTGAGTCTTTAAGGAAATTACAGAATTTTCAGCATCATGGAGGAGTTTCAGATTTTTCTTACTTGTTTTTCGCTCCAAGCTTAACTCCTTAAGTGCCGCAATGAGTTATCCTTCGAGATTGACCTCGGCCTCATCATCTTCCTCGAGGTTGACCTCGGCCTCATCATTTACTGTGAGGTTGACCTCGGCCTCATCATCTTCCGGCTTCAGCTCTTCCTCCTCTTGCACAGTGACCATGAAGAGTGTTTCGTTCGACTCAGCTGAGTCGTCATCGTCTGAACTTTCAGACGCATCGTTGGTGTGATGACTGATGAAGCTTTTAGTCTTTCCTGTTTTGCTGAACCTCTGCTTTCTCTGATTCTTATCAGCATAAGTGTCTTCTTCATTATTTTCTTTGAACGGACACTTTGCAGCAAAGTGGCCAACACCGGCACAATTGAAGCACTTGAAAGGTAACTTCCCCTTGTACTTTCTGTTGCTGCCTTTCTTCAGTCTTCTGACAAATTGAACCTCAAGCTCATCATCAGAATCATCACCGAGATCAGCATCCTTCACCTTTTTCTGTACCTTGAAGGAGATGAGGATGTCTTGCCTATGCGCATCTCATAAGCAATCAAAGATCCATGAAGCTCATCCATGGAAAAGACATTCAGATCTTTTGCTTCTTCTATCGCGGACACTTTGGAGTTGAACCGAGGCCGAAGAGATCTAAGTATCTTTTTAACGATAACTGGCTCCTTGATCTCCTCTCCCAGCCCACGGATGGAATTGCTCACTTCATTGACTCGCAACATGTAAGTGTCAACGTTCTCGTCTTCCATCATGTGAAGAGATTCAAACTGAGAGCGATAAGTCTGAAGCTTTGCCTCTTTAATCTTCTCATCACCCTCATGTATACTCTGCAGCTTGTCCCAGATTTCTTTGGCTGTTTTGCACATCATGACTTTGACAAGCTCGATGTCTACAAGACCGCTATAGAGAGCATTCTGCGCCTTGGAGTCGTTGTCTGCTAGCTTCTTTGTTGCAGCATCAGTGGGTATGACAGAGGCGTTGTAGCTAACCTTTACAGCCTCCCAAACATCATAGCCAAGTGACTTAATGTAAGCCTGCATCCTTAGCTTCCAGAAGGAGTAGTTAGTACCATCAAACAGTGGTGCTTTTGTGTTCCCAGTATTGGACCCCATGTGATTCGTTTAGAGATCACCCCCAGCGTGTTAATGCTTGCTAAAGGAACCTCGCTTTGATACCAATTGTTAGAATCACACGATCACTGAGAGGGGGGGGGGGTGAATCAGTGATGTCCCAATACTTTTTACTTGAATACTTGTAAGTCCAAATAATCAAAGCAATCACAGGAACACAAGGTTTTAACATGGTTCACCCAAAGGCTACGTCCACAGTGCAACCACTACCCGGACACCAATCCGTGGTTAGTCTTACTTGATTAATTTCTAAAGCTTCAACTTCAAGGAGCACCCACCCCTGTTTCAAATAGCACCCATTATCTAGGAAGCAACAACTCCCTTTACAATTTCATCTGCACCAACAGACAGGATCACCAAACCCCAATATCAAGCACCCACTTGATATTTTACAATATTTTAGAGGAAAACCCCTTTACAGAAATTAATCTCTCACTCTCAATCCCATACAATCAAACTCTTAATAAATATGAATTGAGAGAAACTTATCTGAAGAAACTACTGATGAAGAACTATCTTCTTGATGCCAGAGTTTCTTCTTTACTTGCTGTAATGAAATCACAGCAGTAACTCCTTCCAAGCTCACACACACTCACAAATCTTCTCTCTGTTTCTGTGTGTATTCTTGTATCTGTGTATTTCAAACGATCCCTAGCATGCCTTTATAGAGGATCTGCCATCCCTAATTCGAGATTGCAAAGGATTGAGAGATGTTTTGGAAACTCCTGCAAGGATTAGAAAGGATTCCCTGTTTCTTTTCTTGCAACTTTCTGTTTTGTACACTTCTTCAAGAATTAGAAGTGACTTCCTGTTTACTCTCGTGTGACTTTCTGTTTTGTACACTTCTTCAAGAATTAGAAGTGACTCTCTGTTTCCTCTCGTGCGACTTTCTGTTTTAAGCTCTGCGCTTGACCGACCTCAGAGCTTGAACGAGCTTTGCGCTTTACCGAGCTTCTCAGTGCTTGAGCGACCTTTGCGCTTTACCAAGCTTCTCAGTGCTTGAGCTACCCTTGCACTTTACCGGGCTCAGTGCTTGAGCTATCTTTGCGCTTTACAGGGCTGCTCAGTGCTTGAGCTATCTTTGCGCTTTACCGGGCTGCTCAGTGCTTGACAGACTTTACCGATCCGCTTAGTGCTTAACCATGCGCTGCAATTTACTAACCTCAATGCTTTGTCGAACTGACCAAGTTCAACGCTTCGCCAGTGTTTCAACGATTTCTGCACTTGACCGAGCTCAGTGAATGAATCGAGCTTCATGTTTTTACCGGGCTCAACACTTGATGCTTTAAACAGACTTGACGCTTGACACTTTTACCGAACTGAGCTGTCATGGATGGGATCAGTGCTTTATCGAGTTCAACACTTGATTCCTCTTTGAACTCTGCACTTCTTCGAACTGTGCTAAGGCATTCTGTGCCGAGCTGAGTTACCGATCTCATGACTTGTTACCGTAACTGTGCCAATGCATTCTGTGCCGAGTTCTGTGGCGAGCTGAGTCATTATGTGCTGTACCGAGCTTCTGTGCCGAGCTGAGGCATCATGTGCTGTGTCGAGCTGAGGCATCATTTGCTGTGCCCATGTGACAATGTGTTGACAATAATTCCAACACACAATGCCAAGCTTCAAACAACAAACTCTCTTCAAAATCCAACACTCATCTCCCTCCTTTCTCCTTTTTCCAGCAACTTTCTTGCCTAGGGTTTCCCTTTCTTCTTCTTGCTTTTCCATCATCAAGACATCACCATGGTTGCACCAACATCAAAAAGGATTTCACCATCTTCTTCACCACTTCAAGAGCTTTCCATTGGTACCATTTGTGAAGAAATCTCATCTCTCTAAGATCCTCATTTAGCTTGCCTTGCTCATTTGGAGCACCTATTGGTAAGCTTTCTCCCTAATCTTCTAGATTTGTGTTCTTCTAGCCTTAGAGAAGCTACATTTCCATTATTGAAAGCTTTCTCTTCTCCTTCATTGCTTTGACCCATTTTAGGGTTTGTTTTGGGGGTTTTTGTAGAGATTGTGTTCTTGGCTTGCAAGGGTGCTTAGGAGCTTGTTTTCCTTACCCAAGGCAAGTGGATGATTTGATACTTCTAGCTTTGAATGAGTTTTGATGAAATGCATTTATGATCTCACCTAATGTTTTGTGATATTAATGGCTTGTTTAGGTTTGAAATAAATGCACAATAGTGAGTCTTGATAGCTTGTTTTATTCAAGAATTAGATTGCTAATCAGGTTTGAAAGAATGTAGAAAAGGAATGAGAAAAGGGATGAACCACTGAACTGCAGAAAACAGAACTGGGTTCTGTTACGCAGTTCACGCGGTCGACCGGCCATGGGACTCGGTCGACCGGGAACATTGGATCAGGTCCTCTGTTGGATGACCTGTTGCACTGCGGGAATCACTGTTCCGCAGTTCACGTGGTCGACCGGCCAGGGGGCTCGGTCGACCGGCCACACAGAGGTCAGGTTCTCTGGAACCTGACCAAAACACTGTTCATGCATTTTTATTTACAGCTGCAGGTCGACCGGCCAAGGGCGCGGTCGACCGGGCCTTCATGAGAAGGTCGACCTGACCCCCTCAGGTCGACCTGAGACTGCAGTGTACGCGGTCGACCGGCCAAGGGCCGGGTCGACTGGGCACTCTGCAAATTTCCCTGAAAAGTGATTTTTCACTCTTTTCTTAAATGGACTTCAGTGGAACTTGGTTACCCTTTCTATTGGACTCATTTGACTTATCATGAGACTGTTTGACCCGACATTCATTAAGGTTAACCCGGTTGTATCAGAACTTAACCTAATTCAATTTTGAACGGTATGGGACAACGGGACACCCCCTTTATAACTATGCACGAGGTTTGTATGCCTGGGTATCGCGAATCCTATTCCCTTCGGTGACTGAATAGGTTGTACGATGCGCTAGGATTAACATTATACTTAGGATCTCCCTTGAGGTTCCGTTTATTTTGAAGTTCATTTAAAAGTTGAAAATCCCTAAGGTGTATAAAGAGTCCGGAATGTCTCCAAACTCAAGGAGTGCCAAGTCATTATTACAATGGACATACGGGGTCCTTAACCACCTGATTTATCTTAAATCTCGACACTTATCCCGAATTTCTCGAATCATGATTTATCGTGAATCCCGATACTTGTCCCGAATTTCTCGAATTATGATTTATCATTCCCGAAAGTATTGAAAGTACTTTTTAGCATTTTGCCATTTATACATGCCCGAATTAAATGATACTTGTGCATTTGAGCATCCCGTCCCGCTCGTTTACATACATGCACTCGATATGTTTTATACATGATTTGACTTGTCATTTGACCTATGAGTCGGCACCACTAAGCTTGGCTTTCCTTGACGGTCTGATCCACCGACTTGGAAACCCCTTCCCGTCCCGCCAGCTGCAGTTTGGATCCCGCTACCCGGTTATTACCGTGGTCTTGTCCCGATACCCGGTTCGCTACCGTGGTCATGTCCCGTATTATAGTATGTATATGTATATGTTACTTATGTTGCATCTCCTCACTTCGGTGACTGAGACAACATCCCGATATGCTCATGTCACTTCGGTGATAGCAGACTTAGCTATATGTGGTTGCCCACTTGTTTGTTTCCCTTTTCCTTGGATACCTTACATGTTTTATATTGCATATGTATTTGAATAAATGATTCTCTCGTTTTATGAAACTATTGCTTTGACCGGTTTAAATGTTTTCCAAGGTAATTTCTTTATTGTTATGTCTTTTCATCTATTTGCCAAACCGTCGTGTTTGACCCTTTGCTTTGGTACTCAGGTCCCGTTATTGGTCTCCCCGAGGAGGAGCATGAGGAGGCGGTCGGAGAACCGCAACGTCTAGTTGAGTGGCACGCCGATGATGTCGTCTAGACATTCGGTTGCCGAGTGACGTAACATTTTGGGAATAGAATCTAACCATTCTTTTGGGAACTTGTTTTATTCATATTGGCCTTTGTTGGCCTCTATTTTTGGGGACAATGTAATTAATCTATATTGTTGTAAACCTTAACTTTCTTTTGGGGTTATAGCTTTAATGATCATTGCTCATTTTGATACTAGTATTAAACATGTGTTAATCTTGTTATCTTGGACATGAATGTATGAAATAGATTTGCTACACGCTTCCGCACATAAAAAAAAAATTCATGTTGATGTGATATCCTCACCGCGGACACCTGTGGGAAATCGCGTGTACGAATGGTACTCTTTGGTAGACTCGTGTACAACATCCGAAACCCCCGTTCGAGAAAGTCGCGATCCCAGATTTTTCTGGAGGGCGTATTTGGACCAAGAATCGCAAGAAACACAGTGTGGTGTCAACAATTTCGGAGAGCCGTATAGATTGTGCTTTCGTACAAAAGTTCCGTACGACGCGCCCGAAGTTCGGGCAGAAGTCGTTTCGTACGCAGAACCTTCAGAAGTGTTTTCCAAACCCAACATTCGCCCGAAACCCATTTTCAACCGAAAAGGATCTCGAAATAACCTCGAACGTGCATCTCAACCCAGAAACCCTTCAAATGTATTTCACTGCGTAAGACTAGAGTACGACACCCGAAACCCCTGTTCGAGAAGAACACAATCGAAGACTTTTCAAGACGGAGTATTTGGACCAAGAGCCGCATGAATTACAATGTAGAGTCAACAATTTCGTAGAGCTACATAGATTGCGTTTTCGTACAGAAGTCCCATACGACGCAACCGAAGTTCGTGCCCGAGCCGTTTTGGATGCAGGACTCCCAGAGGTGATTTCCAATCCCAAGATTCGCCCGAAACCCGTTTTCAACCGAAACGGATCTCTTAATAACCTAAAATGCGCATCTAAAGCCAGAAACCCTTCAAATGGATTTCGAGGCGTAAAACTAGAGTACAATACCCGAAACCCCTGTTGGCGAAAAACGCGATCCCAGATTTTTCTAGAGGGAGTAATTGGACCGCGAGTCACATGAAACACAGTGTATAGTCAACGACTTGGTAGAGCCGCATAGTTTTTGCGTTCGAAGAAAAGTTTCGTACAATGCGCCCGAAGTTCGGAGCCGTTTCGGACGCATAAATCCAAGAAGTGCTTTCCAAATCCAAGATTCGCTCGAGACCCGTTTTAAACCGAAAAGGATCTCAAAATAACCTAAAACGCGCATCTCAACCCACAATCCCTTCAAATGTATTCCGCGGCGCAAGACTAGAGTACGACACCCGCAACACCCGTTCCAGAAAAAAACGATGCTAGATTTTCCTAAAGGGAGTATTTGGACAGAGAGTTGCATGAAACAGAGTGTAGAGTCAACAATTTCATACAGCCACCTAGATTGTGCTTTCGTTCTGAAGTTCCGTGCGACGTGCCAGAAGTTCGAGCGAGAGCATTTTCGGACGCAGAAATCCGAGAAGCGTTTTGTTTCCAAACCCAAGATTCTCCCGACACCCGTTTTCAACAAAAAAGGATCTCGAAATAACCTAAGACGCGCATCTCAACCAAAAATCCCTTCAAATGTATTTCGCAGCGTAAGACTAGTGTACGACATCCGAAACCCTCGTTCAAGAATGTCGCGATCCCAGATTTTTCTAGAGGGAGTATTTGGACCGAGAGTTGCAAGAAACAGAGTGTGGAGTCAACAATTTCGGAGAGCCGTATAGATTGTGCTTTCGTACAGATGTTCCGTACGACGCACCCGAAGTTCGGGCAGAAGTCGTTTCGTACGCAGAACCTTCAGAAGTGTTTTCCAAACCCAAGATTCGCCCGAAACCCATTTTCAACCGAAAAGGATCTCGAAATAACCTCAAGCGTGCATCTCAACCCAGAAACCCTTCAAATGTATTTCGCTGCGTAAGACTAGAGTACGACACCCAAAACCCCCGTTCGAGAAGAACGCGATCGAAGACTTTTCAAGACGGAGTATTTCGACCGAGAGTCGTATGAAATACAGTGTAGAGTCAACAATTTCGTAGTGCTACGTAGATTGCATTTTCATACAGAAGTCCCGGACGACGCAACCGAGGTTCGTGCCGGAGCCGTCTCGGACGCAGGACTCCCAGAGGTGATTTCCAAACCCAAGATTCGCCCGAAACCGGTTTTCAACCGAAACGGATATCTTAATAACCTAAAATGCGCATCTAAAGCCAGAAACCCTTCAAATGGATTTCGAGGCATAAGACTAGAGTACGACACCCGAAACCCTCGTCGGTGAAAAACGCTACCCCAGATTTTTCTAGAGGGAGTAATTGTACCGCGAGTCACATGAAACACAGTGTATAGTCAACGACTTGGTAGAGCCACATAGTTTTTGGGTTCGAACAAAAGTTTCGTACGATGCGCCCGAAGTTCGGAGAACTTTCGGACGCATAAATCCAAGAAGTGTTTTCCAAACCCAAGATTCGCTCGAGACCCGTTTTCAACCGAAAAGGATCTCAAAATAACCTAAAACGCGCATTTCAACCCACAATCCCTTCAAATGTATTCCGCGGCACAAGACTAGAGTACGACACCCGCAACACCCGTTCCAGAAAAAAAACGGTGCAAGATTTTCCTAAAGGGAGTATTTGGACAGAGAGTTGCATGAAACAGAGTATAGAGTCAACAATTTCGTACAGCCGCTTAGATTGTGCTTTCGTTCTGAAGTTCCGTGCGACGCGCCCGAAGTTCGAGCGAGAGCATTTTCGAACGCAGAAATCCGAGAAGCGTTTTGTTTCCAAACCCAAGATTCTCCCGACACCCGTTTTCAACGAAAAAGGATCTCGAAATAACCTAAGACGCGCATCTCAAACAAAAATACCTTCAAATGTATTTCGCGGCGTAAGACTAGTGTACGACATCCGAAACCCCCGTTCGAGAAAGTCGCGATCCCAGATTTTTCTAGAAGGAGTATTTGGACCGAGAGTCGCAAGAAACAGAGTGTGGAGTCAACAATTTCGGAGAGCTGTATAGATTGTGCTATCGTACAGAAGTTCCGTACGACGCGCCCGAAGTTCGGGCAGAAGTCGTTTCGTACGCAAAACCTTCAGAAGTGTTTTCCAAACCCAAGATTCGTCCGAAACCCATTTTCAACCGAAAAGGATCTCGAAATAACCTCAAACGTGCATCTCAACCCAGAAACCCTTCAATTGTATTTCGCTACGTAACACTAGAGTGCGACACCCGAAACCGCCGTTCGAGAAGAACGCGATCGAAGACTTTTCAAGACGGAGTATTTGGACCGAGAGTCGCATGAAATACAGTGTAGAGTTCTAAATTTTGTAGTGCTGCATAGATTGTGTTTTCGTACAAAAGTCCCGTACGACGCTACCGAAGTTCGTGCCGGTGCCTTCTCGGACGCAGGACTCCCAGAGGTGATTTCCAAACCCAAGATTCGCCCGAAACCCGTTTAAAACCGAAACGGATCTCTTAATAACCTAAAATGCGCATCTAAAGCTAGAAACCCTTCAAATGGATTTCGACGCGTAAGACTATAGTACAACATCCGAAACCCCCGTTGGCGAAAAACGCGATCCCAGATTTTTCTAGAGGGAGTAATTGTACCGCGAGTCACATGAAACACAGTGTATAGTCAACGACTTGGTAGAGCCACAAAGTTTTTGCTTTCGAACAAATGTTTCGTACGATGCGCCCGAAGTTCAGAGCCGTTTCGGACGCATAAATCCAAGAAGTGTTTTCCAAACCCAAAATTCGCTCGAGTCCCGTTTTCAACCGAAAAGGATCTCAAAATAACCTAAAACGCGCATCTCAACCCAGAATCCCTTCAAATGTATTCCGCGGTGCAAGACTGAGTACGACACCCGCAACACCCGTTCGAGAAAAAAGCGATCCTAGATTTTCCTAGAGGGAGTATTTGGACAGAGAGTTGCTTGAAACAGAGTGTAGAGTCAACAATTTCGTACAGCCGCTCAGATTGTGCTTTCGTTCTGAAGTTCCGTGCGATGCGCTCGAAGTTCGGGCGAGAGCATTTTCGAACGCAGAAATCCTAAAAGCGTTTTGTTTTCAAACCCAAGATTCTCCCGACACACGTTTTCAACGAAAAAAGATCTCAAAATAACCTAAGACCCGCATCCCAACCAAAAATCAACTCAAATGTATTTCGTAGCGTAAGACTAGTGTACGACAACCGAAACCCCGTTCAAGAAAGTCGCGATCCCATATTTTTCTAGATGGTGTATTTGGACCGAGAGTCGCAAGAAACAGAGTGTGGAGTCAACAATTTCGGAGAGCCGTATAGATTGTGCTTTCGTACAGAAGTTTCATATGACGCGCCCGAAGGTCGGGCAGAAGTCGTTTCCTACGCAGAACCTTCAGAAGTGTTTTCCAAACCGAAGATTTGCCCGAAACCCATTTTCAACCGAAAAGGCTCTCGAAATAACCTCAAACGTGCATCTCAACCCAGAAACCCTTCAAATGTATTTCGCTGCGAAAGACTAGTGTACGACACCCGAAACCCCCGTTGGCGAAAAATGGGTTCCCAGGTTTTTCTAGTGGGAGTAATTGGACCGCGAGTCACATGAAACACAGTGTATGGTCAACGACTTGGTAGAGCCGCATAGTTTTTGCGTTCGAAAAAAAGTTTCGTACGATGAGCCCGAAGTTCGGAGCCGTTTCGGACGAATAAATCCAAGAAGTGTTTTCCAAACCCAAAATTCGCTCAAAACCCGTTTTCAACCGAAAAGGATCTCGAAATAACCTAAAACGCGCATGTCAACCCAGAATCCCTTCAAATGTATTCCGTGGCCAAGACTAGAGCACGACACCCGGAACACCCGTTCGAGAAAAAAGCGATCATAGATTTTCCTAGAGGGAGTATTTGGACAGAGAGTTGCATGAAACAGAGTGTAGAGTCAACAATTTCGTAGAGCCGCTTAGATTGTGCTTTCGTTCTGAAGTTCCGTGTGACGCGCCCGAAGTTCGGGCGAGAGCATTTTCGGACGCAGAAATCCTAGAAGCGTTTTGTTTCCCAACCCAAGATTCTCCCGACACCCGTTTTCAACGAAAAAGGATCTCGAAATAACCTAAGACGCGCATCTCAACCAAAAATCCCTTCAAATGTATTTCGCGGCGTGAGACTAGTGTACGACATCCGAAACCCCCGTTCGAGAAAGTCGCGATCTCAGATTTTTCTAGATGGAGTATTTGGACCGAGAGTCGCAAGAAACAAAGTGTGGAGTCAACATTTTCGTAGAGCCGAATAGATTGGGCTTTCGTACAGAAGTTCCGTACGACGCGCCCGAAGTTCGGGCAGATGTCGTTTCGTACGCAGAACCTTCAGAATTGTTTTCCAAACCCAAGTTTCGCCCGAAACCCATTTTCAACCGAAAAGGATCACGAAATAACCTCAAACGTGCATCTCAACCCAGAAACCCTTCAAATGTATTTCGCTGCGTACGACCAGAGTACGACACCCGAAACCCCCGTTCGAGAAGAACGCGATCGAAGACTTTTCAAGAGGGAGTACTTGGACCGAGAGTCGTATGAAATACAGTGTAGAGTCAACAATTTCATAGTGCTACATAGATTGTGTTTTCGTACAGAAGTCCCGTACGACGCAACCGAAGTTTGTGCCGGAGGCGTTTCGGACGCAGGACTCCCAGAGGTGATTTCCAAATCCAAGATTCACCCGAAACCCGTTTTCAACCGAAACGGATCTCGAAATAACCTAAAATGCGCATCTAAAGCCAGAAACCCTACAAGTGGATTTCGAGGCGTAAGATTAGAGTACGACACCCGAAACCCCCGTTGGCGAAAAACGCGATCCCAGATTTTTCTAGAGGGAGTAATTGGACCGCGAGTCACATGAAACACAGTGTATAGTCAACGACTTGGTAGAGCCGCATAGTTTTTGCGTTCGAACAAAAGTTTCGTACGATGCGCCCGAAGTTCGGAGCCGTTTCGGACGCATAAATCCAAGAAGTGTTTTCCAAACCCAAAATTCGCTCGAGACCCGTTTTCAACCGAAAAGGATCTCGAAATAACCTAAAACGCGCATCTCAACCCAGAATCCCTTCAAATGTATTCCGCGGCGCAAGACTAGAGTACGACACCCGCAACACCCGTTCGAGAAAAAAACGATCCTAGATTTTCCTAGAGGGAGTATTTGGACAGAGAGTTGCATGAAACAGAGTGTAGAGTCAACAATTTCGTACAGCCGCTTAGATTGTGCTTTCGTTCTGAAGTTCCGTGCGACGCGCCCGAAGTTCGGGCGAGAGCATTTTCGGACGCAGTAATCCTAGAAGCGTTTTGTTTCCAAACCCAAGATTCTCCCGACACCCGTTTTCAACGAAAAAGGATCTCGAAATAACCTAAGACGCGCATCTCCACCAAAAATCCCTTCAACTGAATTTCGCGGCGTAAGACTAGTGTACGACATCCGAAACCCCCGTTCGAGAAAGGCGCAATCCCAGATTTTTTTGGAGGGCGTATTTGGACCGAGGGCCGCAAGAAACACAGCGTGGTGTCAACAATTTCGGAGAGCCGTACAGATTGTGCTTTCATACAGAAGTTCCGTACGACGCGCCCGAAGTTCGGGGAGAAGTCGTTTCGTACGTAGATCCTTCAGAAGTGTTTTCCAAACTCAAGATTCGCCCGAAACCCATTTTCAACCGAAAAGGATCTCGAAATAACCTCAAACATGCATCTCAACCCAGAAACCCTTCAAATATATTTCGCTGCGTACGACTAGAGTACGACACCCGAAACCCCTGTTCGGGGAAAAACGCGATCGAAGACTTTTCAAGAGGGAGTATTTGGACAGAGAGTCGCATGAAATACAGTGTAGAGTTAACAATTTCGTAGAGCTACATAGATTGTGTTTTCGTACAGAAGACCCGTACGACGCAACCGAAGTTCGTGCCAGAGGCGTTTCGGACGCAGAACTCCTAGAGGTGATTTCCAAACCCAAGATTCCCCCGAAACCCGTTTTCAACCGAAACGGATCTCGAAATAACCTAAAATGCGCATCCAAAACTAGAAACCCTGCAAGTGGATTTCGAGGCGTAAGACTAGAGTACGACACCCGAAACCCCCGTTGGCGAAAAACGCGATCCCAGATTTTTCTAGAGAAAGTAATTTGGCCGCGAGTCACATGAAACACAGTGTATCGTCAACGACTTGGTAGAACCGCATAGTTTTTGCGTTCGAACAAAAGTTTCGTACGATGCGCCCCAAGTTCGGAGCCGTTTCGGACGCATAAATCCGAGAAGTGTTTTCCAAACCCAAAATTCGCTCGAGACCCGTTTTCAACCGAAAAGGATCTCGAAATAACCTAAAACGCGCATCTCAACCCAGAATCCCATGAAATGTATTCCGCGGCGCAGGACTAGAGTACGACACCCGCAACACCCGTTCGAGAAAAAAGCGATCCTAGATTTTCCTAGAGGGAGTATTTGGACAGAGAGTTGCATGAAACAGAGTGTAGAGTCAACAATTTCGTACAGCCGCTTGATTGTGCTTTCGTTTTGAAGTTCCATGCGACGCGCCCGAAGTTCGGGCGAGAGGATTTTCTGACGCAGAAATCCTAGAAGCGTTTTGTTTCCGAACCCAAGATTCTCCAGACACCCGTTTTCAACGAAAAAGGATCTCGATATAACCTAAGACGCGCATCTCAACCAAAAATACCTTCAAATGTATTTCGCTGCGTAAGACAAGTGTACGAGATCCGAAACCCCCGTCCGAGAAAGTCGCGATCCTAGATTTTTCTAGATGGAGTATTTGGACCGAGAGTCGCAAGAAACAGAGTGTGGAGTCAACAATTTCGGAGAGCCGTATAGATTGTGCTTTCATACAGAAGTTCCGTGCGACGCGCCCGAAGTTCGGGCAGAAGTCGTTTCGTACGCAGAACCTTCAGAAGCGTTTTCCAAACCCAAGATTCGCCCGAAACCCATTTTCAAGCGAAAAGGATCTCGAAATAACCTCAAACGTGCATCTCAACCCAGAAACCCTTCAAATGTATTTCTTTGGGTAAGACTAGAGTACGACACCCGAAACCCCCGTTGGCGAAAAACGCGATCCCAGATTTTTCTAAAGGGAGTAATTGGACCGCGAGTCACATGAAACACAATGTATAGTCAATGACTTGGTAGAGCCGCATAGTTTTTGCGTTCGAACGAAAGTTTCGTACGATGCGCCCGAAGTTCGAAGCCATTTCGGACGCATAAATCCAAGAAGTGTTTTCCAAACCCAAAATTCGCTCGAGACACGTTTTCAACCGAAAAGGATCTCCAAATAACCTAAAACGCGCATCTCAACCCAGAATCCCTTCAAATGTATTTCGCGGCGCAAGACTAGAGTACGACACCCGCAACACCCGTTCGAGAAAAAAGCGATCCTAGATTTTCCTAGAGGGAGTATTTGGATATTGAGTTGCATGAAACAGAGTGTAGAGTCAACAATTTCGTACAGCCGCTTAGATTGTGCTTTCGTTCTGAAGTTCCGTGCGACGCGGCCGAAGCTCGGGCGAGAGCATTTTCGAACGCAGAAATCCTAGAAGCGTTTTGTTTCCGAACCCAAGATTCTCCCTTCACCCGTTTTCAACGAAAAAGGATCTCGATATAACCTAAGACGCGCATCTCAACCAAAAATACCTTCAAATGTATTTCGCGGCATAAGACAAGTGTACGACATCCGAAACCCCAGTTCGAGAAAGTCGCGATCCCAGATTTTTCTAGATGGAGTATTTGGACCGAGAGTCGCAAGAAACAGAGTGTGGAGTCAACAATTTCGGAGAGCCGTATAGATTGTGCTTTCATACAGAAGTTCCGTGCGACGCGCCCGAAGTTCGGGCAGAAGTCGTTTCGTACGCAGAACCTTCAGAAGCGTTTTCCAAACCCAAGATTCGCCCGAAACCTATTTTCAAGCGAAAAGGATCTCGAAATAACCTCAAACGTGCATCTCAACCCAGAAACCCTTTAATTGTATTTCGCTGGGTAAGACTAGAGTACGACACCCGAAACCCCTGTTGGCGAAAAACGCGATCCCAGATTTTTCTAAAGGGAGTAATTGGACCGCGAGTCACATGAAACACAATGTATAGTCAATGACTTGGTACAGCCGCATAGTTTTTGCGTTCGAACGAAAGTTTCGTACGATGCGCCCGAAGTTCGAAGCCGTTTCGGACGCATAAATCCAAGAAGTGTTTTCCAAACCCAAAATTCGCTCGAGACCCGTTTTCAACCGAAAAGGATCTCGAAATAACCGAAAACGCGCATCTCAACCCAGAATCCCATCAAATGTATTCCGCGGCGCAAGATTAGAGTACGACACCCAGAACACCCGTTCGAGAAAAAAGCGATCCGAGATTTTCCTAGAGGGAGTATTTGGACAGAGAGTTGCATGAAACAGAGTGTAGAGTCAACAATTTCGTACAGCCGCTTAGATTGTGCTTTCGTTCTGAAGTTCCGTGCGACGCGCCCGAAGTTCGGGCGAGAGCATTTTCGGACGCAGAAATCCTAGAAGCGTTTTGTTTCCAAACCCAAGATTCTCCCGACACCCGTTTTCAACGAAAAAGGATCTCGAAATAACCTAAGACGCGCATCTCAACCAAAAATCCCTTCAAATGTATTTCGCGGTGTAAGACTAGTGTACGACATCCGAAACCCCCGTTCGAGAAAGTCACAATCCCAGATTTTTCTAGAGGGAGTATTTGGACCGAGAGTCGCAAGAAACAAAGTGTGGAGTCAACAATTTCGGAGAGCCGTATAGATTGGGCTTTCGTACAGAAGTTCCGTACGACGCGCCCGAAGTTCGGGCAGAAGTCGTTTCGTACGCAGAACCTTCAGAAGTGTTTTCCAAACCCAAGATTCGCCCGAAACCCATTTTCAACCGAAAAGGATCTCGAAATAACCTCGAACGTGCATCTCAATCCAGAAACCCTTCAAATATATTTCGCTGCGTAAGACTAAAGTACGACACCCCAAACCCCCGTTGGTGAAAAACGCGATCCCAGATTTTTCTAGAGGGAGTAATTGGACCTCGAGTCACATGAAACACAGTGTATAGTCAACGACTTGGTAGAGCCGCATAGTTTTTGCGTTCGAACAAAAGTTTCGTTCGATGCGCCCGAAGTTCGGAGCCGTTTCGGACGCATAAATCCAAGAAGTGTTTTCCAAACCCAAAATTCGCTCGAGACCCATTTTTAACCGAAAAGGATCTCGAAATAACCTAAAACGGGCATCTCAACCCAGAATCCCTTCATATGTATTTCGCGGCGCAAGACTAGAGTACGACACCCGCAACTCCCGTTCGAGAAAAAAGCGATCCGAGATTTTCCTAGAGGGAGTATTTGGACAGAGAGTTGCATATGAAACAGAGTGTAGAGTCAACAATTTCGTATAGCCGCTTAGATTGTGCTTTCGTTCTGAAGTTCCGTGCGACGCGGCCGAAGTTCGGGCGAGAGCATTTTCGGACGCAGAAATCCTAGAAGCGTTTTGTTTCCAAACCCAAGATTCTCCCGTCACCCGTTTTCAACGAAAAAGGATCTCGAAATAACCTAAGACGCGCATCTCAACCAAAAATCCCTTCAAATGTTTTTCGCGGCGTAAGACTAGTGTACGACATCTGAAACCCCCGTTCAAGAAAGTCGCGATCCCAGATTTTGTTGGGTTTTGTGTATGCCCTAAAGCCCACTGACAGCTTCCACATCTCTGTTACTGGATATTTACTAGTTATTTATTAGAATTTTTGTTTTTCTCTTTCTGCATGTATATATGTATGTTTGTGTAAGGTCCATGTTTCTAGTAAATGACTTGGGTGTGTAGTGGCTACACATAGACAGGTCTGAGTCATGGACGCTTGAAACAATAAACTGGTTCATAACTGAGAAATGGAGTTGGGCACTTCATCTTGGTATAAGTTTTAGTGAGATGCTCTCCTGTATTCAGGGTGACTTACCTTAGTCACAGGAGGTTTTTCCGGATTTATCTCATTAGTGCATGTGTCATGAATTGAACAGGACCATTTGAAGGTGTGATCTCTAAAATAGTACTATCATTGAGAGAGATCAATTCACCTTATGCTACTGAGAGACCAGTGCTCTTAATCTTGATCATATGTGGATGAACTAACGAAGTCGAGTTCTTGTACTTTAATTCACTATGGGTGAGATCCTGTTCATGGGTCGACGGCTCTGTGTTTTGGGTACTCGAGCTTGATTAGTTGGGACGTGCAGATGCAATAAAGAATCTATGCCATCTAGTAATGGAGTGATCGTCCCCTTAGAATTATCCGATTAATCATCAAAATCTAAGATCTTAGTATATGGATGTTCCATATGGATGTTGAACTTGTGGGTCGCTCCCTGGACCAAGAGAAAGATATCCGCATGATGATTAAGTCAAGGATATGAAGTTCTAAGGTTTAGATATAATGAAGAAGGTTGATAGTACATCGGATAACCTGACTTGATTATGAATGTTACATAGAGGGGCATTTCGGTCATTTCTCTTAGTAGGTCGAAGACGAATGTCATTACCTTACGAGCTTATTTCATATTTAATAGTTGTCCCTGGAGTGCAACCATAACTCTTTAGTGGAATGAGTTAGGGTTAGAATGACTTTAATGTTGCTTTGGGGTTAGCATGGACATTTTGGTCATTTTGGGAGCCAGTAGCAAATATGTCTTTTGGTCCCTTCTCTAGCCACTTTCCTATATTGGCAAGGTTTCCTAAATTATTTAGTTGTGTGAAGAAGAAATAATTTTTGAGTGTAAATTCAAATAGGCCTTTGGTGGCATACATGAATTACAACACTAATTAAATTATTGGTGCATGAGTCATAGTGTGTGTGGGCTAGCCAATGTGGTCCCTTATGTGTGGGTCCCAAGATTGTGTAGGTCCTATCACTTGGAAGGATGAAATTCTTTTTGTGCAAGTTTTCCTAAAGATTGAAGTTTCCTAATTATCTTGGGAAAGTAAAAATTAGGAGTGATGGACGTCCATTGAACTGATTGGTTTGTTTTTTGAAAAAAAGCTCCTCTTAGTTGCAACAGATTGGTTTGTTTTTTGAAAAAAAGCTCCTCTTAGTTGCAACAGATTGGAGAGAGAAAAGAGGAGCAGCCCAAAGAAAACTTCCAATAAGTTTTTGAACGTCCATTGCACAAGGAAGGGCTCTAGCAGATTGCATTTTTTCTTCTTAAAAGAAGAAGACATTGAGATCTGATCTCTACACTTTAGATCAAGGAAAAACTATTAGAAGGAAGCCTAGTTTGTTCCCACTAACACTAGCCAATCAGATTAGGATAAAGAGGAATAGAGGAGAAGACTATAAGGGAAACCTGCTGCAGAAATTCCAGCAAGGTGTGCTGAAAGTTGTAGCCTACAGATCTGATCTGAAAGTTCTGAAATTGGTGTTTTTATAACCCAAGAACATCAGGTAAGTGTTCTCTTGTTTCTCCTCTCATTATCTACACGTTGATCATGATTTCATGGTGTTTTTTTTTTTTTTTTTTGTGTGATTTACATGGCTAGTTTCAGCAGTCCAGATAAGATTTGATTTGATTTTGAAAATTCCAGCCATAGATCTCTTTTAATTTTAAGAGCTCAGATTTGAATCGCACCTACTTTCAATGGTATCAGAGCCACACCATGATTAATCATGATCCCATGTTGTGTGGATATCAATCCTAGATTAATTAAGGGCATGGTGGCGCCCTTTAGGATGTTATTTAGTTCATGATATGTGTGCAGGAATTTTTTCCAGATTGCTTTGTGATTGTTGCATGCACTAATCTTTTTGGTTGCTGCCATATAATTGCATCCTTGATGGTTCGCATGTTTTATGTGTGGATTGGGTGTTTTTTTTTTTTATTAGTTGGAAAGTGTTTGATTGCACGTTTAGCAATCATAGGAGGTTGTAATTTTTCCTTGTTTTTATTCCAGCTAGTCTTGATGTAAGCTTTCTTGAAAAGCATAGGTATATCCAATGTAATTTTTTGGTTTTGTTTTTCATCGGTTTGCTTGTATAAAATTAATTTATTGTAACAAGCAAGAAGAAGAAATTTTCAAGCAAGAAAGGTTGCAACAAACAGGATTCCACGGTGATGGAGGTGACGGAGGTTTCCTAGTGCAAAAAGGACACCTAATCAAGTATCCTAGTTGAATAAGGTTTTGAAGTCCGAATAGCATGGAGCCATCAAGGATTGCATTCTTTTATTTGCTTTTATATATGGAATGCATGGCTGAATGCTTTATATAATTGCTATAATTGTCCCCTAGTAACATGGCCACCACTAGGTTTTAAAATTGGCATCCTTTTATATTGGATTGTTTTTAGTTTGGCAAATTATTTTTAAATGGATCTTAGACTATCACTTTCTATATGTCTAAGGTTTGAAATTGGTTAGGGTTTAGTTTATCTTGCTACCCTAAGTTTCCAAAAGAGGCTAAACTAAAATCTAATATGATGCTTCCTAAGGGTTCCCCAAGTTTGGAAATTTGACTCTTTAAAGGGATTTACTCAAATATTTTAAAGCAAATGTTATTTATTTTAAGATGACTTAAGTCATTAAGTCATGAATTTAATTAACTAAGTTTACTAGATTTAAAAAGGGTTTTTGAGTAAACAATGTAAAGATCAAAAGAGTTTTTCAAAACCCTAGTGTTAAATAATCAAGTGGGAGAGGGGTTTGGAAAAACCCCACGGCCTTCCATTTTCGGTTCATGCTATCTCAATGGAGTGTTAGTGGAAGCGGCCACCCCTTCGGTGGAGTTCCTTACTAAAGATCGCTTCAATGGGTTAGTGGGTGAACTAAAGTGAATATTCGTAATGAGGTGTTAGTGGGAGCGGCCATCCCTTCGGTGGAGCTCTTTACTAAAGATCACTTCTATAGAATGTCAAAGAAGTGTTGGTGGGAGCGGCCATCCCTTCGGTGGAGTTCTTTCCTAAAGTTCACTTCAAGAATGGATTAAAGTTTCTTCCCTTCGGAGGACTTAAGACATGGACATTCTGGGAAATTTCATAAGAGATGGTAATACACTTGACATCAGATGGTAATGACCTCTCCCTAGAAGTTAGAGTTGTTTGTCATATGAGGCCAAACCAATCAGTGATTGGACTATCACTGGATATGTGTATCTGGACAGTGATAATCAAAATAAGCAGACCTTAAATCAACGTGACTGTAGGCTCGGCCATCCCTTCGATGGAGGGTCTATGAGGAGGTTGAGACACTAATACATTATAATTAGGGTTAAATAATGTAAAAAGTCTTGTGCATGTTTTTCCTTTTATAACAAGCACCACATACATGTTACATATATACTGTCTGTCTAATTATGAACCATTATATATCCAGAGAGATGACCGGGGGTTCTTTTAGCCCGTTGATGAGTATTTTACGTGAGAACAAACATACTGGTCCGAACTACGTGGACTGGAAAAGGAATCTTGACATAGTATTTAATGCAGAGGAGTACAAGTATGTCTTGACGGAACCCTGTCCTGCAATTAATGATAATTCTACAGATGACCAGCAAGAGGCTGAAAGGAAATGGAAGAAAGCGAATAGCATGGCTAAATGCTACATGCTTGCTTCCATGTCCAACGTGTTGCAAACACAGCACGAGCATATGGACACAGCTTCTGACATCATGTTGTCCTTGTCTGAGATGTTCGCAGACAAAAGCAGGCCAGCTAGGCAAGCTGCTATAAGGACAATCATGAACACTAGGATGGCCGAGGGAACACCTGTCAGAGAGCATATGCTCAAGATGATGGATTGCTTCAATGTGGCTGAGATCCTAGGGGCTGAGATTGACGCAGAGAGTCAGACTGATATGATTCTCGAAACTCTGTCGGATTCTTTCAACCAGTTCAAGCTCAATTTCAGTATGAGCAAGATGGACATGACTTTACCAGAGTTAATGAAAGAACTCCAGGCGGCAGAGGCTATCATGAAGCCCAAAGCCCAAGCTCACTTTTTCCAGTCTTCCTCTAAATTGAACCCGAAAGGGAAGAAATTCAAGAAGAAGCAGGATAAGGGAAAGGGACAGAAAAAGGGCAATGCTGGTAAAAAGAAGGACAAGAGTACAGGTGAAAAGCCCAAAGGGAAATGCTTCAAGTGCGGCATTAAAAGTCACTGGAAGAAAGATTGTCCCAAGTTCCTGGCCTCTGCTAAGAAAGGTATATCTCTTTCCTACTACATTGAAACCTGTTTTGTGGTTGATTCTACTGATTCATGGATAGTAGACTCTGGAGCCACTAATCACTTCTGCAACTCATTGCGGGGGTTTTAGATAATGCAGAAGCTTAAGAAAGGAGAGTTAGCCCTCAGAGTTGGAACTGGAACCAAAGTTTGGGCAGAAGCAGTGGGAGATGTTACCTTACATTTCTTAAACAATAGGATCTTGGTTTTAAATAATGTTCTTTATGTTCCGGACATGAGGAATAATTTAATTTCAGTTTCCAGTCTTATTGAATATAATTATTCAGTTGCTTTCCATTTTGGTGTTGATATCAGTAGAGATGGAAACGTTATCTGTTCCGGTAGAATGCATAACAACCTATTTTACATATATCCTATTGCTCCCACACTGCATAATATACAACTAGAAAGCTCAATTTTGCTTAAGAGGAAGGTATCTTCAACCAATGACACTTTTCTTTGGCACTTGCGTTTAGGTCATATTAACCTAAAACGGATTCAGAGGTTGGTAGAGGATGGGCCCTTGAGTTCATTAGATCTCGAACCATTGCCTCAGTGCGAATCTTGTCTCAAGGGAAATATGACCAAAAGGTCGTTCTCTTCAAAGGGACTGAGGTCGAAGGAATTGTTAGAATTGGTTCACACTGATGTGTGTGGTCCTATGAGCAAACCAGCTCGAGGAGGTTATGAGTATTTCATCACTTTTACTGATGATTACTCTAAGTATGGATATGTGTACTTAATGCGACGCAAGTCTGAATCCTTTGATAAATTCAAGCAATTTAAAGCTGAGGCGGAGCTACAATTAGGTAAACATATCAAAGCCCTTCAATCTGATCGAGGTGGCGAGTACCTCCTGAGTGAGTTCAAAGAGTACCTCACACAACATGGGATTGTGTCTCAGTTGACTGCACCGGGTACACCCCAGCAAAATGGTGTAGCAGAGAGAAGAAATCGTACCCTTCTAGATATGGTAAAGTCCATGCTGAGTCATGCAACCCTACCCATATTTTTTTGGGGATATGCCCTAGAAGCAGCAGCATACATTTTGAATCTAGTACCTTCTAAATAAGTACCTAGGACACCGCAAGAAATGTGGATAGGCTGAAAACCCAGTTTAAGACATATCCACATTTGGGTTTGTCCAGCCTATGTGCTAAATGATAAAGCGACCAAGCTGGAACCAAGATCAGAAATGTGCTATTTCATTGGGTATCCTAAGGGAACAAGAGGTGGCATCTTTTATCATCCAAAGGAGCAGAAAGTACTTATCAACACTCATGCTAGATACTTGGAGGATGATTGCATGATGCACCAAGAGCTAAGTTGTAAAGAAACACTTGAGGAAATTCTTCCGGGATCTCCTGCAACACCTGTACCAGATCCTAAGGCGGTAGATGAACAGGATATTCCTTTTAACACTCCGGAGCCTCATCGTAGTGGGAGAATTCCTAGACAGCCAGACAGATATCTAGGAGTGTCTTTTAAGACAGACTCCGAGGATCTGGTTGAGGATCCTGCTAGTTACGATGAAGCAGTAACGGATACGGATGCTGACATGTGGCAGCAAGCAATGAAGTCTGAATTGGATTCTTTGTATTTCAATCAGGTCTGGGATCTTGTAAATGCACCTGAAGGAATTAAACCCATAGGGTGCAAATGGATCTACAAGAGGAAGAGAGGAGTGGATGGGAAGGTTGAAACCTTCAAAGCGAGACTGGTGGCGAAAGGATATACTCAGAAAGAGGGTATCGATTATGAGGAAACCTTCTCGCCAATGGCCATGCTCAAGTCCATAAGGATTCTCTTAGCCAATCGCATGTCATTATGACTACGAGATATGGCAGATGGACGTCAAGACAGCTTTTCTTAACGGAAGTCTTAACGAATGCATCTATATGATGCAACCAGAGGGTTTCATCGCCAGTGGCCAAGATAACATGGTTTCTAAGCTTAAAAAGTCCATTTATGGACTTAAGCAAGCATCTAGAGCATGGAACATCAAGTCTAATCATGCAGTCAAATCTTTTGGCTTTGATCAAAACGTTGATGAACCATGTGTGTATAAGAAAGGAAATGGAAAAGCAGTTGCATTTTTGGTTCTGTATGTGGATGACATTTTGCTCATTGGAAATGATGTAGGTATGTTGTCATCCACTAAGGTTTGGTTATCATCTCAATTTCAGATGAAGGATTTGGGTGAGGCAAGCTATGTTTTAGGGATCAAGCTTTTGCGAGATCGCAAGAATAAAATACTAGCCTTATCTCAATCTTCATATATTGAGAAGATTTTGGTCAAGTTTAACATGCATGACTCCAAGAAGGGTTTATTACCCTCTAGACATGGAGTACCACTATCTCGAGATCAATGTCCTAAGACACCTGAGGAGATAGAAAACATGAGGAGAGTTCCATATGCATCAGCTGTTGGAAGCCTCATGTATGCAATGTTATGGACTAGACCCGATATTTGCTTTGCTGTAGGCATGGTTAGCAGATATTAGTAAACCCTGGACCTGTGCACTGGACAGCTGTTAAGCATATATTCAAGTACCTTCGGAGAACGAAAGATTATATGCTAACCTATCGAGCAGATGATCTGACGCCTTTGGCGTATACAGACTCTGATTTCCAGTCTGATAGAGATGCCAGCAAGTCTACCTCAGGATACGTTTTTACTCTGTCAGGAGGAGCTATATCATGGAGAAGTGTCAAGCAAGATTGTACTGCTGATTCTACCATGGAAGCAGAGTATGTGGCGGCAGCGGAAGCAGGAAAGGAAGCAGTATGGCTCAGAAAACTCCTATTGGAATTGGGAGTTGTTCCTACCGTACAGAAACCGATTGTCGTGTACTGCGACAATACCGGTGCCGTAGCACAAAGCAAAGAGCCCAGGAATCACAAGAAAGGCAAACACATTAAGAGAAAGTACCATTTGATCCGGGAGTTCATCCAAAGGAGAAATAGTAGTGGAGCAGAATTGCCTGCCAATAACTTAGCTGACCCTTTTATACTAAGACTGCTTACTGAGAAAAAGTTTTAGTTTCTCATGTTGAGTCTATGGAAGTTAGGTTAGTAGTAGTAGTGATTCTTATGTAGTGAGGAGTTTGTTGGTTTTGTGTGATGCAACTAGTTTAGTTTCTAAAATAATTAGAAGGCTTACTAAACTTAAAGGAGAACTTGCAAAAAAGAAACCTTCCAAGTGATAGGAACCTACACAAACTTAGGACCCACAAACTAGGGACCACATTGCTAGCCCACACTAACTATGGTCCATGCACCAAATGTTATCTAGAGATGTATATCATGTATGCTTCATGGACCTATTTGGAATTTACACTCAAAATGTATTTCTCCACACATTTAAACGAATGTAGTGCCAAGTCTAGAAAGTGGCTAGAGAAAGGGACCAACATGACATATTTGCTCCTTGGCTCCCCCAACATGACCAAATGCCATGCTAAGCCCATAGCAACACTAGGATCATTTTAACCTTAACTCATCTCCACTGAGTTATGTGTTGCACTGACAAATACTTTAAATTGCAAGAATAAAGCTCATCATAAACTGACGATCTGTCTATGACCTACCATAGTCAATGACCACAATGCCGCCTCTACTGTAACATCCATAATCAAGTAGCGTTGAACCGATGTACTATCTACCTTCTTGATTACATCGTCAACCTTAGAATTTCCATTTCCTTGACCTTAATCATCATTTGGATATCATTCTCTTGATCCAGGAGCGACCCACAAGTCAATATCCATATGGAACATCCATATACTAAGATCTTAGATTCTGATGATTAATCGGATAATTCTAAAGGGACGATCATTCCATCATGTGATGGCATAGATTCCATATTGCATTTGCACGTCCCAACTAATCAAGCCAAGCACCCAAAAAACAGAGCTGTGAGATACTCTCCTGTGAATTCAGGGTGACTCATATGCTCAAGATTAGTCACAGCATGAGTGATTTGATCTCTCTCGTGATTTATAGAGATCACACCTACAAGTGGTCCTGCATGTGTCATGCACTTGAGATAAATCCAGAAGACCTCCAGTGACCATAAGTTGAATACAGGAGTGACTCTCTAAAATGAAGTACTATCATATGAGAAGAGTTTCCAAGATCAAATGTCTCACCTTACTGTGTGTGCCACTGACACACTGAGTCATCTTAATCATTGTGGATTAATTGACATGAAGTCGAGTCGAGTTCTGTACTTAATTCACTATGCGTGAGATCCTGTTCGAGGGTCGACAGTCTGTGTTTTTTGGGTACTGAGCTGATTAGTATTTATTAGAATTTTTGTTTTCTTCACTGAACGTATATATGTATGTTTGTATAAGGTCCATTGTTTCTAGTAAATGACTTGGGTGTGTAGTGGCTACACATAGACACGGTCATAGTCATGGACACTTGAAACAATAAACCCGTTTCATAATGCTGAGAGGAATTTGGGCATTCATCTTGGTCATAAGTCTATTATAGTGAGTACTCCTGTATTCAGGGTGACTTACCTTAGTCACAGAGAGGTTTTCGGGATTCATACTCTCATTAGTGCATGTGTCATTGAACAGGACACATTGAGGTGTGATCTCTAAAATAGTACTATCAAGAGAAGAGATCAATTCACCTTATGCTACTGAGAGACCAGTGCTCTTAATCTTGAGCATTTGTGGATGAACTAACGAAGTCGAGTTCTTGTACTTTAATTCACTAATGGGTGAGATCCTTGTTCATGGGTCGACAGCTCTGTGTTTTGGGTACTCGAACTTGATTCAGTTGGGACGTGCAGATGCAATAAAGAATCTATGCATCAGTAAAGGACGTGATCGTCCCTTAGAACATTATCACCGATTAATCATCAAAATTCTAGAACTTAGTGTCATGGATGTCGTACATATGGATGCTTGAACTTGTGCGGTCGCTCCCTGGACAAGAGAAGGATATGCCGCCATGATGATAAGCGAGGATATGCAAGTTTCTAAGTTTAGATATAATGAAGAAGTTGATAGTACGCTCGGATAACCTTACTTTTTCCGCATTATGGATTGTTACATAGAGCGGGCATTTCGGTCAATCTCCCAAAGTACCTTAACCCACTGAATAGTCCTTGTCCTCAGTTCTTGCTCTTTGGTGTCGATGATCCGAATAGGCTTCTCAACATAGGTAGCATCTTCTCTGATCTCTAACGGCTCATGATGTAGTACATGTGAAGGATCGGGAACGTACTTCTTCAACATAGATACATGGAAGACGTTGTGTACACCAGATAGCTCGGGTGGTAAGGCTAACCTATAAGCCACTTCACCAATCTTGCTTACAATGTCATAAGGTCCAATGTATCTCCCTTGACAATTTGCCTTTCTGCCCAAATCTCAAAGTTCCCCTAGTAGGTGATACCTTCAAGAAAACCTTGTCCCCTTCCTTGAACTGTAAGTCCCTTCTGTGAGAATCTGCATAACTCTTCTGCCTACTCCATGCTACTGCCAGACGTGCCTGAATCTGCTTGACTTTGTCACTGGTCTCACTCACCATTGTCGGTCCATGGAAACTGCGGGTACCAACCTCTTCCCAACACACAAGTGTCCTACACCTTCTGCCGTACAATGCCTCGAAAGGCGCCATTCCAATGCTCGAGTGGTAGCTATTGTTGTACGCAAACTCACACAAAGGTAGAGTCTCATCCCATTGAGTTTTGAAGTCTAACACACAAGCACGGAGCATATCCTCTAGAGTCTGAATTGTCCTCTCTGACTGACCATCTGTCTGAGGGTGATAAGTTGTACTGAACTGTAGTCTTGTACCCATAGACTCATGCAATGTCTTCCAAAATCTTGAGACGAATCTGCTGTTTCTATCAGATGTGATGAAAACTGGCTGACCATGTTTGCTGACAGTCTCACTAACAAACAACTCTGCCAAAGGTAGCATGTGCATCTTCTTCCCAGTCTTCATCGGAATGAAATGAGCTGACTTGGTGAGACGGTCCACAATGACCCAGATAGCATCATTTCCTCTGCTAGTCCTCGGTAATCCCGAAATGAAATCCATGGTTATATGCTCCCATTTCCATTCCGGAATTTCCAACGGTTGCAACAACCCTGGAGGCTTCTGGTGCTCTGCCTTGATCAACTGACATACCAAACACCGAGAAACGAATGCTGCTATCTCTCTCTTCATGTTGTTCCACCAAAATCCGCCCTTCAAATTCTGATACATCTTCGTGCTGCCTGGATGCACAGAATACCTCGTACTGTGGGCCTCGGTCATGATATCATTCCTCAAATCTTCAATGCTAGGTACACACAGACGGTCACGGAAGTACAAAACTCCATATCCGAAAGTCAGGACGATCTGCTATCTGCTCTGAAATCTTGGCCAACTCTGGATCTTGCAACTGACTGCCTTTAATCTTCTGAATGAAAGAAGGCTCTGACACTGACATGTTAGCTAACAAAACACCCTTCTCAAGCGGCTGCAAGTCTATTCTCAACTCCTCAAATTGCTCAAAAATACAAGTGCCACTGAGATTTGCCATGCCCACTGATTTCCTGCTCAAAGCATCAGCAACTACATTTGCCTTCCCTGGATGGTATTTGATTGGAAAATCATAATCCTTGATATACTCCATCCATCTCCTCTGCCTCATGTTCAATTCCTTCTGTGAGAACAGGTACTGTAAGCTGCGGTGATCTGAGTGAACCTCAAATTTCTCTCCATACAGATAATGTCTCCACATCTTCAATGCGAAAACAACCGCTGCTAGCTCAAGATCATGTGTTGCATAGTTCTTCTCATGATCTTTCAACTGACGGGATCCATAAGCTATCACTTTCCTATCCTGCATAAACACACAACCAAGTCCAATGTTTGAAGCATCGGTAAAGATAGTGAAACCGCCGCTTCCAGATGGCAAAGTAAGGACTGGTGCTGTGGTTAATCTCTTCTTAAGCTCTTGGAAGGTAACTTCACACTTGTCTGACCACACATATGGCACACTCTTCCTTGTCAATTTCGTCAAAGGTGACGCAATCGACGAAAATCCCTGTACAAACCTCCGATAGTAGCCTGCCAAACCCAGAAAACTCCTGATTTCTGACACATTCTTCGGTCTTTCCCACTGTACCACTGCCTCAATCTTGGATGGATCTACTGACAAGCCTTCTCTGGAGATAATGTGCCCCAAAAATGCTACTTGTTCCAGCCAAAATTCACACTTATTGAGTTTCGCATACAGCTGGTTCTCTCTCAAAAGCTGCAAGGCTATCCTCAAGTGCTCTTCATGCTCTTCCTTGGTCTTGGAGTACACCAAAATGTCATCAATGAACACCACTACAAACTGATCTAGATACTCTGCAAATATCTTGTTCATCAATGCCATGAACACTGCCGGTGCATTTGTCAATCCAAATGGCATGACCAAGAACTCATAGTGCCCATATCTAGTCCGGAAAGCTGTCTTCAAAACATCTGACTCTCTGACTCTAAGCTGGTGGTAACCAGATCTCAAATCAATCTTCGAAAAGAAGGAAGCACCCTGTAACTGATCAAACAGTTCATCTATCCTTGGCAAAGGATACTTGTTCTTGATGGTCACTTGGTTCAATCTCCGGTAGTCTAAGCACATTCTCATGGAACCATCCTTCTTCTTAACGAACAACACTGGAGCTCCCCATGGCGAAACACTAGGTCTTACAAAACCTTTCTCCAACAATTCTTGCAATTGTGTTTTCAATTCTCCCAATTCCGCCGGAGCCATTCTATAAGGTGCAATGGATATAGGAGCAGTCCCTGGTAATAGCTCGATAGTGAAATCAATCTCTCTAATGGGTGGTAAACCTGGAATCTCCTCCGGAAAAACATCCGGGAATTCCCAAACAATTGGGATATCCTCCACCCCTTGGGATCGTTTATCCTCCGCGATAAACGCCAAATAGGCCTCACATCCACCCTTCAGAAGTCTATCAGCCTTCAACGCTGAAATAAACCCTGTACTAGGATTGCTCCTGTCTCCTCGAAATAGTATTCCTGCTGGTGACTCTTCTAAGCTGAAGGTGAGGGTCTTATGGAAACAATCCATTGTAGCATGGTACCCTGCTAACCAGTCCATCCCTAGGATGACATCAAAATCAAACATCTCCAACAAGATGAGATTTGCTGGTAACTCTAACCCTCCTATCATGACTGGACAACTAGGGTAAAAAGTACTACATACAACTTCTTTACCTATGGGAGTAGCCACAGTCAATAGGAAATCCATATCTCTAGCATGCATATCAATCAACTTTGCAAATCTGGGAGAGGTAAAAGAGTGGGTAGAGCCAGGGTCAAACAAAACCCTAGCTTGGAAACCACAAACAAGGAGTGTACCTTCCACAACATCACCAATTGCCTCTGCATCAGCTCTGTTGATAGCATAGATCTGCCCTCTTTGCTGTGGCCTGTTCTGAGCTTGCTGTGGCCTGCCTGCATTCCTATTCTGCTGTGGAGGACGCTGATTCTGATTCGGTCCTTGCTAACGGGCTTGCTGTTGCTGTTGTGGCCTATACTGCTACTGTGGGGCTTGCTGCTGAAGAGGTCTAGCCTGGTTCTGCACAACTATGGCATTCTGAGGTTGTGCTGGACGCTGTGCCCCTTGCTGTTGCTGCTGCTGCCTGTTCTGCCTTGGGCAGTCCCTCATCTAATGAGCCATAGAACCACATCTAAAGCATGCCCCAGTGATGGTACGGCACTGGGCACTCTCGTGGTTCTTCCCACAATGTGTGCACACCAAAGGATTCTGAACATTCTGATCTTGCCTCTGTCTTTTGTGCTGATGATTCCTCTGTTGACTGCCCTGCTACTGCTGCTGCCGCCCCTTGCCCTGGAGTCTAAGGATCTTATGGTGGAAGTTCTCAAATTTATAGGCCCTCTTGACTGCCTCCTCGAAGGTTGTAGGTGGTACAACCCCGGTAGCATCCCTCTCAATGATGGGATTTAGGCCTTCCAGGAACTTGGCTATCTTCTTATCCATCGTGTCCACTAACTCAGGAGCATATCTAGACAATCTCTCGAATTTGGTGAGGTATTCGAGGACTGACATGTTGCCCTGGACGAGCTGCTGAAATTCTGCTGCCTTCTGCCTCCTGATGTGAGTGGGCACATACTTGTCCCCAAACTGCCTTTTAAAGTTAGTCCATGCAACTGCCTCTGGCATGTGCCTGTACTCCTCCCTCACTGTCTTCCACCAGATATCTGCTGAACTGGTGAAGAGAGATGTAGCAAGCTGGACTCTTTCTCTACCCGTGCACTGGAAGATCTCAAAGATATTCTCCGTGTGCTCCAGCCAGTCGTCTGCAGCTAAGGGATCTTCCGTCCCAAAGAACTCTTTCGGACCCCTCTTCCTGAATTTCTCAAATAATGCATTCGGGTCATGTTCCCGCTGATTTATCACTATAGCAGGCTGAGCCTGCACAGGCTCAGGCCTCCTCTGTAACACTTCTAGCAGTTGCCTCTGCATCTCTTGCATTTCTCTGGTATGATCCTGATCTTTCTTAAGCATTTGCTCTTGCAGTCTGGCCTGATTCTCATTGGCCTGTCTTTGTTGATCTATCATGGCCTGCATCATCTGCTGGAACTGATTGGGCATGGGATTCTCAGGGATGTCCTCTTGGACTGGCCCCGTTTGTTCACTGTTACTAGCTGTAGGGTTGCCATTAACTGGCCTTTTGCGAGGTGGCATGATGCTGCAAAAACAATTCGTTAGCACAAGATAATACAATAAGGGTCACACAATGCTCACACGATACTAACTAACGAAAACTCTAACGAATCCTCGCCACGTCCTTAGGATTTCTAGTTTCTTTTAATTGCTTGAAACACGTTTCGCTCTGATACCAGTCTGTCGCGACCCCGGACCGGGTCCGTCGGGCCTAATCCGGGATCGGGACTGTTAATAATATGTGATGTATGTATGATATGCATGTATGAATTGATTGTGCATAAATTAAATCCAAACCAAACTCAAAACGTATACGAGTCCATCAAGAAGGATGCCACTCGTACACGCGATTTCCCACAGGTGTCCGCGGTGAGGATAACACATCAACATGAATATTTCTTTTATGTGCGGAAGCGTGTAGTAAATCTATATTTCATACATTCATGTCCAAGATACAAGATTAAAGCATGTTTCATACTAGTATCAAAATGAGCAATGATTATTAAGCTATAACCCCAAAATAAAGTTAAGGTTTACAACAAAGTAGTTTAATTACATTGATCCCAAAAATAGAGGCCAACAAAGGCCAATATGAATAAAGTATCAAGTTTCCCAAAAGAATGGTTAGACACAACCCAAAATGTGATACGCAACTCAAGCACCCGAATGTCTAGACGACATCATCGGCGTGCCACTCTACTAATCGCTGCGGTTCGCCGACCGCAACCTCGAGCTCCTCCTCGGGGAGAACCAACAACCGGGAAGGTCCACCTAAAACATAGGGCAAAAGTCCATTTTTCTGCAGGGTTTCCAGTTGGGCTGGTCGACCTGGCCCATGGCCGGTCGACCGCGTACACAGGGACTCGGTCGACCGGCCATGGGCCAGGTCGACCGGGAGTTGTAACGTTAAATGGGGAATAGTGTTTTGGTCAGGCTCCAGAGAGCCTGACCTCTTTGTCGCAGGTCGACCGCGCCCTAGGCCGGTCGACCGCGTGCTCTGCAGAACTGAGACTCCCGCAGTTCAGCAGGTTGCCCAACAGGGGGGCCTGTTCCAGTGTCGCCGGTCGACCACGCCCCTTGGCCGGTCGACCGCGTGAACTGCGTAACAGAACCCAGGTTCTGTTACAGCAGTTCAGTGGTTCTTTCCCATTTTCCTATCTTTTCTACATTCGTTCCAAATCTGATTGGCAATCTCATAGATGAATAAAACAAGCTTTCAAGAGTCAATATAAGCATTTATTTCAAATCTAAACAAGTCATTGATACCTCCAAATATTAGGTAAAAACATTAATGCAT
>QPKB01000127.1:0-32704 GCA_003546025.1 Camphora micrantha
GATTGTGTGGAAGATGAAGAGGTCCTCGTGTATATCCCATACCCTTTTAAGTATCCCGACCTCGTCCCAAGTACATCAACAACAATCTGTTCCTCAGTCATCGAAGCTCTGATGGAGGGCTGTGACTGCTCCTCAAACCGCTGCACCAAGGCCTCCTACCATTTAAATCAATAAGGGATTTAGAATGGTTTTATGGCATTATTGGTCATAAGTGATTTATTAGCAAACGTACATGTCTCTGCTGAGCCACCTTATTTACCCACTCATTACTCTTTTGTCTATAGTGGGTGTCGCGGAAAAACTGAGTAATAGGCAGCGCTTGACCGGCATTCTGTGCCGTCTGTCATTTGAAATGGCTTTGTATTAGATAATGTAACGCAGCTACATATTGATAAATTAATAAACTTAATCAAGTTTCTTCATATGAATATAATTAGTACCATCAGAGACATCTTCGATGCAAATGACCTGGAGCCACTAGTGTGATTATATGGCAGCTTGGCTCAACTCTCTTGAGCTTTTTTCGACTTCGCCTACATAGAAAAACAATAATACAATAGCAATCATTTATAAAATCATTACTAATAGAATTACGTTGGAATATAATCAATTGTTGTAGATAACACCCAAAAATTACCTTTCATGCTGGTGATTCCCAGCACTGTGAGACCATCAACTGCCAGTCAGTTGGATCACAACCCTCTGCCGGGTGGTCCTAGGGTCGGGGAACCCCCTTCTCCAACAGCTCGAGATAGTGACTATGCAGCTCATACTTCCAACTCCTGTACAAAACCCCGCATTGGTGGTCAATGTCCGCCCTGAGCAGCATATCACCCTCGTAGTCCCCGATATCCAGAATTTGCTGCAATTAGGGAGAGCCATATAAAGATTACTAGTAACAAAATATAATCAGATATTGTAATGAGGAGCACCACTATAATCTGTTTGGTTGATATTTCTTGTTTCAGTTTACCTTTACTGCAGCAATGAGGGCAAGCTTGATCCCACTGTCAAGCTTCTTCCAACTATGGGGCCTGACTGGGGCAACCTCTCTAATGGCTAACCCAAGATGGTTAACCAGTGATGGGGCATGTTCCCCTTCTGGCCTATGACTGGAGATGGGGATCGGGACCGGGATGTTATGACCCAGTTGTCTCCTCAGCTTTGTCACATTCTTCCCTTGCGTAACACCCCTTACACGGCTCGGAACCTCCGAGACTAGGGCTGATGCTATTAAGATGACAGTGCTAAATGAGTTAGTGAACAAAAATCATGAAATTCAGGTGAATTTAGGATTTTAGAAGCAAATAATTTTCTCACCTACGCTGCTCCCGACTTTATGAGGACTCGTCGGAGGCTGGGACGGCCGAGGCTGGGTCGGCGAGGGCTGTGTGGTCGGAGGCTGAATCGGCAGAGGCTGGGGGGCTGCCAAATCAGGGGCACTCCCTGATCCTCCAGACTGTGTACCTAGAAGAGCAGCTGGTGGAGGCTGTGTCGAGGCCTCAAGTGTACTCTCTACACGAGCTAACCCGAGTGCATCTGCGATCCTCCGAGCATGTTTCACCCGATTATCCCGAGGCATATCTGCAATCTAGCTAAAAGCAAAGTGACAAGGAAAATAAACAATTATTAGCAGAAATCAATAATATTAGTAAAGTGAATGTCAACAATTTACATAAAATGGAAATGGAAATCATTTTAGCATGAGTCACCATCAAAACTAATATTTTAAAGTACACGTCATAAACATTCACAAAAAGATTACCTCATCCGTTTGAGACCAAGATGTCTCGTCATCTATATCATCTTCGGGGGGAATGTAGTTCTCATCCTTATCATTCCCGCTAACATTCCTCTTTCCCTTCTCGTTTGTCCCGTAAGCTGAACCAAATATAGTACGTGCGGTCAGTGGGGGGCCTATAGATGCAAGTTTTTCTGCATTATGCTTAATTGTCTTTTTTCTTTTTAATAAATAATTGGATGCTTGCACTTGACTGGACAACTCTCCTGGTTTGACCCATTTTTTCCCTCCGTTTGGCATCTTTTACAACTATGATATATAGAATTAAGAATAAAATGTGAAATGTAGAAATGTCTTATCCATATATGAACAAATCAGAAGAGAAAATGAAATTGAAGACAATGTCATTATGTAAGACAAGATCTTTATTAATTTACTTAATCGTTACATGTGCAAAACCTAAAACAAACACTACATGTCATATACCTTGTCATCATCTTCCTGACTATGAACATCATTTTCTTCTTCATCTTCGTATTCCGCTAGTGTTTCATCCTCCTCTTGGTCATCCCCGTCTGCTGACTCATCACTGAGAACGATCTCAGGATCTATATCATCCCTAGAGTATTGGACACTAGTACCATCGACGAGGACCAGGACAACAAATGTCGTTTCGTCTTGCTGGAATGCATCATCGGGCACATCATCATCGTCGTCGTCATCATCCTGCTTAGCGGGTACATCCCATACTCCCCAAGGCTTGAACCGTTCTACGACTCTCCAATTTTTTCCTCTACTGGTGTCATTGACGTAGAAGACTTGTGTCACCTGTCTTGGTAGGACAAATGGATCATCCGTACACCAACGACCCATGATATCAATGCTTGTAACATGGTCTTCGATGTTTATCTTGTGCTTGGTACTAGTGTTGTACCATTCACATTCAAACAAGACCACCTTACCCCCGTGCCATAGGACAATTCCTAGACTTTATAGATGTAGCCATAGTAGTCATGTTTTACGCCTTCGTATTCGCCTTCCACGACCAAGCCGCTACTCTGGCTCCTACGGCATTTCTCACGGTTTATAGTGTGGTATCGAACGCAATTGCAATCACACCCCTGGTAAATATTCATAAGGGATCTAGGGCCATTTGCTAATGACCACATCTCCTCAGAAGCTACTGGTGACTCTAGAGTTCGCAATTGATTCATCTACATAAGTAGATTAAGACAAATGTATTAGACTAATGTTATTTGAAGTGTAATCCAATAATTAGAAACAATTAAAATCATAATATTTTATGTCTTACACGTTGTTTGAACCATTCTGCAAATTCTTTTCGTTGTATCTGCCCAACATCTCCACCTCTTTGATCTTGCACTAAACTCTTGTGTTCCCTACTCAAGATGGCTTTTAATGAACAAGTAAGAGTATAGAATGAATAAATGAGTTAACAAGCAATGCATAAATATGGCTAGATTGAAGCACATACTGTAGATACGGCTCCACCTCGGGGCAATTATTCAGCACAAACAAATAAGCCATGTCACGCTCTCTTTGAGAAGGATCATGTGCCCTTGGCATCAATCCGATGGGACGGACAGTTTGTGTGAAGACCGACATCCCAGGGCCACGTTCGCCACCGACATCATCACGCTCTACTCGAGGAGTCTGCCTTAAATACATTGAGCAAAAAGTGAGACATTCTTTGACAATGTAAGCCTCGGCAATCGAACCTTCAGGCCGAGCTCGGTTGTGGACGTACCCTTTTAAGGTCTTCAGAAACCTTTAAACAACCAATGATAACAACTACGATTTTCAATGCAATGCATTCACACTAATACATAAATAATTAATCAATGGTCATAAACTATTACCTTTCTATCGGGTACATCCACCGATATTGCACCGGTCCACCAAGCATGGCCTTGCATGGCAAGTAAACTGAAAGATGAACCATCACATCAAAGAATGCAGGAGGAAAAATCCTCTCCAGCTTGCACAATATTAGAACTATCTGCTCCTCCAATTTTTTCAAATCATCGTCTTTGTGTTTTCAAGCAGAGGTCTTGGAAAAAGTTGCCAAGCTCAAACAATGTTGTACATATATCCTTATTCAGAAAGCCGGGCATGCCAATAGGAAGGATGCGTTGGATAAGGATATGGCAATCATGACTCTTTAAACCAGCTAATTTATTATTTTTCAAGGTTACACACCTCGAGAGGTTCGCCGCATAGCCGTCCGACTATTTGATCGACTTTAAGAATTTATAAAATCCATCTTTATGTTTTGGTTCCAGAGTGTAGGAGGCACGCGGCTTCAAACTGGATCCATCACTCCTCTCCACTAGATGCAACTCTGGCCTGATGCCCATATTTTTCAAATCCTTATGCGCTTTCTCGGTGTCCTTGTTTTTGCCCTTTATGCCCAAAATTGTTCGAACCAAAGCTACACAGATGTTTTTCTCAATGTGCATAGGATCAAGGTTGTGTCGGATATTTTTGCACTTCCAGCAGGGCCATTCAAATAGGATTCTTTTCTTTGTCCAATTCAGTTCTTCATAGCCACTCGGTCTTTTCTTATTCTTGCCAAACTTGAGCGGCACTAGTTCTTCAAGCTGGTCTAGTACCTTTTGCCCTGGTAAGTCCAAAGAATTCTTTTCACGCTCAGGCTGACCATTAAAGGCCTTGCTTCTACGCCATTGGTGGTTTAGTTCCAAGTATTTTCGATGGCCAATGTACCCAATTTTATCTTTCAACTTCACCCCTAACGAGTTGTCGTTACAGGAGGGGCAAGCGTTATAACCTTTTGTGCTCCACCCAGACAAGTTACCATATGCAGGAAAGTCATTTATCGTCCACATCACAGCTGCATGCATTTGAAAGCTCTGGTTAGTGGAAGCATCATAAGTTGATACACCATGATCCCACAACTCCTTCAACTCATCAACTAAGGGCCTCAGATATACATCGATATCGTTTCCTGGTGACTTTGGTCCTGGAATAAGTAATAACATTATCAAGAATGCCTCCTTCATGCACATCCATGGTGGCAGATTATAGGGCATAAGTATGATAGGCCACATGCTATAAGAGGTGCTCATGTAACCGAAAGGATTAAATCCATCGGTGACTAACCCCAGCCTCACATTACGTGTCTCTTGGGCAAACTCTGGATAATTCTTATCAAATTCTTTCCATTCCACTAAATCAGCCGGATGCCGCGCTATACCATCGTCAACGCGCTTATCACTGTGCCATCTCATCTCTATGGCTGTCTTCCTTGACATATACAATCTGCGTAACCTCGATGTGAATGGGAAGTAACGGAGCACCTTATAAGGGATCTTCTTGCGCTTGCCATCATTGACCTTGTACGTAGGCTCTTCACATTCTGGACATTTATCCAATTAAGCGTTCTCCTTCCAATACAACACGCAATTGTGTTTGTAGGCATCTATGTTCTTGTATCCCATGCCCAAGTCACATAATAATTTCTTGGCCTCGTAAACTGATGCAGGCACCACATGACCTTCGGGTAAGAAGTCCTTAAAAATCTGCAAAACCTCGTCGAACGACTTATTGCTACACCCACTTTCTACCTTCACATGCAATATCTTGATGACAAACGATAACAGAGTATCTGAGCTTTTGCATCCTGGGTACAAGCCACGCTGAGAAGCCTTCAACAAATTTTCAAAATCATGCACATCATCCCTCTCTTGAGTATCTTCCTCCAAGTAAGTTCCCCTACGATGGTCCTCTATCAACTCATCGTATTCATCCTGATTTTCTTCTGATTCATCATCGCTTTCATCCGAATCATCGGGTTGAACTATAGGTTCCCCGTGATATATCCACCGTAGGTATGAGACCATCATTCCTTGAATGTGAAAATGATTTCTCACGGTTACATAGTCATGCTTCCGATGTTTACAGCAATCGTTACACGAGCAATTAATCAACACTGCCCCGCCCGAATTCGCCTTTGCAAAATCAATAAATGAGTTCACCCCAGCTCTGTACTCTGCACTAAATCGGTTCTGATAATGTAGTATCCAACTCCTGTCCATATCTGAAAAGATACTCAACATTATAAGTTTGTATAATTTTGTGATTTTATGCTCAATAAAACCTTATTTTCACATGATCATTGAAAATCAGTTTTGAAAATTCTCAGATTGGTTCCAACTTCCAGCCCTTTCTCTTTTAACACAAAAAAACACATTGTTGTACCAAACTATAAAAAATTAAAAAAAATAAAATTATAACATCTTCAAGTTGTGAAATATTTGATTTTCTACACACGTGACCTTAATAAATCCAAAATATTCCTAAAAAGACTTAGTCCATTTGAATAAAATGGGAGAAACAGATAAAAAATTAATAAGATGCAAATATAAATATAAACACAATAGATAAGAGCACAATCACTCTATCTTCTTCCAACAGTCAACAGTCAACAATTTGTAAAAGGATCATATATGTATGTGTCCAACAGAGAACACTTGTTGTATCCTAATTTTTTGTTATAGACAATAAAGAACATCACTCCCTTGACAATCCTACGAGAACATTTTGCAAATGTAGATACCAAGGACTTGAAACTTCAATGACATCCTGGATTAGATCTCAATCCATTGGCGAAGTTATTCAACCAAAATCATATGAACATGCAATGGGGCCACACTTTTTTCTTGTTTCTTTCCTATTTCTACAAGTGATTTCAACTCGTGTCCCTATTTAGACTACACATATCCCTAACTAATTTAGCAATAGCCTGAGACGATGGGATCATATGTTTAATGAGGACTATTTGATAAAACGTATTTTCTTTCTTTCAAAAAACAAAATGTATAATAAGTAAAGGAAATTCAGTTTATCGCGCTAGTTCTTCTCTTCAATTATAACAATCTCCACTCGTACATTGGTAACACTGTAATTTTGTAACCTAGTTATTTGCATCTCTTTTAATTATTTCAATATGTGAGACTTGGACTTAAATCTTTCATTGTTATTTTATTCTTTTGGTGTTCTCTGTTTTGAAAAGAACTTTCAATTATGAAAATCACTTAATGGATGATATCCTAGTGCTTCACTGGCCGACCTGATAAAAGTGGTGTCTTGTTTTCAATTTACTATTTCAGGTTGATCTCAAATGTGTTAAATGTTTTGAATTGTGGAGTTATGAAAGAGAGGGAGAACATTAAAGAGCTTGAATGAAGTAATGAGAATAGTAGTGAAGAAGACATTTGGATTTTGATTTTTGACCCATGATCTTTTCACCCAAACTCCCTTGGCCGTGGCTAATAGCACTCCTTGATAGCTTATTAAAGACATGTTGTACAGTTAGATAGAGAGTGTCTTGTGTCTGGTGTAGCCTCTATTTTCTTGGAGAAGTTGGAAAACAAATGAAAAGTTGTATTAATTTTCCAAATGCTGCTTCTTGTGCCCCAGTACCAACTTACAAAGGACAACACAAACACCCACACTATTCTCCAAGTGCCCTCTTTCTCACGTTGGTTAGCCTCAATGCCAGGCTGCCTAAGACAATGAGAGAATGAACTACGTTGGAATATAATCAACTATGAAAGTATCTCCTTGGCAATGAACACTTTATTAGTTTTTGGGTTGGAGAGTAATCTGAGTGTTTAGGCCAGTTTTGTCATGCTGGGCACAAGAACATAAAGGACTAAGATAATAATCCAAAATTGAACAAACAAAGAGAAAGGGTGTTAGGTCTAACAACCTCGTCACATTATTCAAGTCGACCATTTGATGCAGACCATTAGATCTTTCTAAAGAAAAAAAACAGCAAAAACCTTTAAAAAGAAAAAAAAAAAAAAAACCCCTCCATCTGTCCATTGCCACTGTCACACCACCACCATCACAACAGGCATAACACACACAAAAAATAATAACTAAAACATCTGCAAGCATGAAAACACATTTACAATCTACATTTACATAAATTTAAAAAAAAATCATACCTTAGATGGTTGCAGAAATCCTGAGCAAATATAGGATTGCAAACCTGAGGGAGAAAAAAAAAAAAAGAAAAATGAAAAGAAAAGAACGAACAGAGATGAGGAATCACTGGGGCATACCTATTTTTTTTTCCCAAACTAAAAAAAAAAAAAAGAGAAGTAAAGGAGAGAGCATACCAGAGAGAAGGGGGCGACGACGGAAGAGGGAAAGAGAGCAACGGGTGAGAGAAAAGAGAAAGGGGGAGAAAGAGAAAGAGCAGAGCAGATCGAGAGAGCGAGAGAGAGAGAGCAGAGAGAGAGAAAGAGCAGATCGAGAGAGCGAGAAAGAGAGAGCAGAGAGAGCAGATCGAGAGAGCGAGAGAGAGAGAGAGTAGAGAGAGAGATTGAAAGAGCGAGAGAGAGAGAGAGCAGAGAGATCGAGCGAGAGAGCGATAGTGAGCGAGAGAGACAGAGAGAGCAGAGAGATCGAGCGAGAGAGACAGAGAGAGTAGAGAGAGAGAGAGAGCGAGAGTGAGAGAAGAGCAGAGAGAGCGAGAGCGAGAGAATCGCAGAGAGAGCAAGAGAGCAGAGAGCGAGAGTGAGAGAAGAGCAAAGAGAGCGAGAGAGCAGAGAGCGAGAGTGAGAGAAGAGCAGAGAGAGCGAGAGAGCAGAGAGAGAAGATAGAGCGAGAGCGCAGAGAGAGACGATAGAGCGAGAGCGAGGGTGAGAGGAGCAGAGAGAGCGAGAATGAGAGGAGAGAGAGGGCTAGCTTTTGGAGGGAGAGAGTAAGTGGAAGCGAAAACAAGGCTTTTGGAGGCGGGAGAGGGAAAAAAAAGTGGGACGTTTAGCAACGTTTATATTTCGTCGTAAAAAAATGAATTTTCATCGCCCAAAATTATTTTATTTTTATTATTTAAAAACAAGTAAAAAAGTCTATCAAACTTTATAGACGTTTTATATTAAACGTCTGTAATAAATTTTCCGACGCTAATTTTTGTCGGGGAAAAAAATTCGTCTGTAAAGGACTCCGATTTTTAATTTTCATTTTACCGACGTAATAAAATTTGTTAATAATGTTTCATTTTATTTTTAGAAATGTTTATTTTCCCTAAAACGGAGTTAATAATAAAATTGAACTTTGTCGACGGTTTTCAAGGAAACGTCGCTAAAATTTGATTTTACCGATGTTTTCTAATTCGTTGGTAATAATCTTTGATTTTTACTTTTCCTAAAATTAAACCGAGAGAGAGAGAGAGAGAGAGAGAGAGAGAAGAGACCGACAGATCGGAGAGAGCAAGAAATCAGAGAGATCAGAGAGGGTAAGGGAGAGAGCTAAGCGAGATAAAATAAGAAACCGGCACGAGCACTTCGCTCGAGGCTAAAGTAACTTGTGGGAACTAACGGTTCGCAAATAGGACTCCCGGTTAGAGATTTAGAAGCAAGAACATCGGATTTTTCAACACTTAGGCTCGAAAACGGCCCGCCGGGGGTCCGGAACGGGGAACGGCCCTAAAAAAAATAAGAAATCGGCACGAGCACTTTGCTCGAGGCTAAAGTAACTTGTGGGAACTGACGGTTCGCAAATTGGACTCCCAGTTAGAGATTTAGGAGCAAAAACATCGGATTTTCCAACACTTAGGCTCGAAAACGGCCCGCCAGGGGTCCGTAACGGGAAATGCCCCCCGAAAAAATTAGAAACCGGCATGAGCACTTCGCTCGAGGCTAGAGTAACTTGTAGGAACTGATGGTTCGCAAATAGGACTCCCGGTTAGAGATTTAGGGGCGAAAACATCGGATTTTCCAACACTAAGACTCGAAAACGGCCCGCCAGGGGCCCGAAATGGGAAACGGCCCCCGGAAAAATCGAAAATTGGCACGAGCACTTCGCTCGAGGCTAGAGTAACTTGGAGGAACTGACGGTTCGCAAATAGAGCTCCCGGTTAGAGATTTAGGAGCGAAAACATCGGATTTTCCAACACACTTGGGCTCCAAAAATGGCCCGCCGGGGGTCCCGAAAGGGAAACAGCCCTCGAAAAAATTGGAAATCGGCACGAGTACTTCGCTCGAGGCTAGAGTAACTTGTGGGAACTGATGCTTCACAAATAGGACTCCCTGTTAGAGAGTTAGGAGCGAAAACATCAGATTTTCCAACACTTAGGCTCGAAAACGGCCCGCCGGAGGTCCGAAATGGGAAACGGCACCTGAAAAAATTGAAAACCGGCACGAGCACTTTGCTCGAGGCTAGAGTAACTTATGGGAACTGACGGTTCGCAAATAGGACTCCCGGTTAGAGATTTAGAAGCGAAAACATCTGATTTTCCAACACTTAGGCTCGAAAACGGCCTGCCGGGTGTCCGGAACAGGAAACGGCCCCCGAGAAAATCAGAAACTGGCATGAGCACTTCGCTCGAGGCTAGTGTGACTTGTAGGAACTGATGGTTCGCAAATAGGACTCCCAGTTAGAGAACTAAAAGCAAAAACATCGAATTTTCCAACACATGGGCTCGAAAACGGCCCGTCGGGGGTCCGGAACGAGAAACGGCCGCCGAAAAAATCGGAAACTGACACGAATACCTCATTTAAGGCCAAAGTAACTTGTAGGAATTGACGGTTAGTGAATCGGACTTCAGGTAAACGAATTAAATACAAAAGACCGCCTGATTCTCAACACTTAAGCTTGAAAACAGGCCGCCTAAAAACTTGAGAAAAGATTTATATATATACATATTTATCTTTCATTTATAATTTCATTCATTGAAATGATTTCTGATATTGTTTTTGTCGTTGCATATTGATGGACGCTTTGGGGTCGGTTGCAAATTTCTGGGGGTGATTGTATCATTATTGATTGTAATATTTGTTTAATGAGATAAATGATTTGATGAAAAATGGCGATGGTTGTTTGTTTATTTAGCAACTTTTGTTTGCATGCATATTTTATATTGAATATAGGTATACGAACATGTTTATTTTTTGATAAAGGTGTATAAACAGGTTAACAGGAAAACTATATTGATAAAACAAATATATCATTTTTAAAAAAAATAAAAATACTTTTACCTAAGGTTTTTTTCATTGGAAAAATCAGAAATAAAAATAAAAGGCATCAAATACTTTTACTGATGTGTTTTTTCATCGGTAAAAAAAAAAAGAAATATAAATAAAAATATAAAAAGACTTTTACCGACGATTTTTTTCTTTGGTAAAATAAATATTAATGCAAAATATAAAATACTTTTACCGATGTTTTTTTTTGTCTTCAAATTAATAAATAATATAAAAATACTTTTACCGACGTTCCTTTTTGCCGGTAAACTAATAAATAATATAAAAAATATAAAAATGCTGTTACCGACGTTTGTTTTCGTCAGTAAAAGAAAAATAAATAAAAAATATGATATACTTTTAGCGACGTTTTTTTCCATCGGCAAACGAATAAATAAAAATAAAAAGAATATAAATACAATTTTACTGACGTTTTTTTTTTCGTCGGTAAAAGAAAAAAGAAAAATAAATAAAAAAATAATACTTTTACCGACATTTTATGATTTGTTGGTAATAATCTCCAATTTTAAATTTAACTTTACCGAAAAACGTCGGTAAAATCCATGCTTTGGCCGACGTTTTACAGTAAACGTCAGTAAAAGTGTATCTTTACCAACGAATTTATAAAAGCATCGGCAAAAAATGTCGCTAAAAGTGCAACTTCTTGTAGTGTTTAAAGTTAAATCTACATCTACCCTCCTTAAAAATGCCCAAAAGATAACCCTAAATAAGCCTCATGCATGAAGAAGGAAACTTTCATTCCGATTTTTAAGGGATAATCATATCTTTCTCTATAATTGAATTTGACCAAAAGAACACCATCTATATTCATATCTTCCTCTGTCTCCATCTTTCTCTTACACTATTCACGTTGGATTAGCATTTGGATCAGCGTTCTATGTCTCTCCTCATCTGCTGTTCAAGGTATGTTTTTATGTGTTAATGATAATAATGGGTGGATCATGTGTTGGGCCATGTAAGGTGATCTTGACCATTGTTGATGATGGAGATGGTAGAGGGCTATTTTTCTTTTCAGGTTGACAGTGGTAAAGCCATGGGATTTTATTAGAAGTTCTGCAGGTTTGATTGATTTAAACCTTACTACAAGGCTTACATATATTCTAATGGAAAATGACTTATGGATTGTAGGGTATTTTGAGTTCTTAAAGAATGTTTTTGTTGTTGTTGTTATTTTGTGGGTTCTAGCTTTGTTCTTAACTCTTCTATATCTTGTAGTATTCTATGTTATAGACCAAGATGGAAATAAGATATGGGATGAAGAAGCTACCGCATTCAATTGGTAGGACATAGATTTATTTACTATGAATTATTTGATGCATATTTGTATGTTGAATGCTATAATATTTATATATCTATGACAATTTCAGGTGATTGAGGTTTTTCTTTGGTTTCTTATGAGGGTAGTGTTAATCACAAACCACGTTAGCTAGGGTACTTTTCTATCCACATTGTGCCTCTCAATTCAAAATATCATGACTGATGGTGTTATTTGGGGTAAAAGTGATGTTGATTTGAGGTTAAGAAAAAGGAAGAAAAAGTTGAGAAGAAGTATCCCACTTTATAACATGTCAAATTTTTACACTACTGTAAATGTAAGTACAAAATGTAATGATAAATTCTACACTTTGCAACAATATTCTAAAATAATTGATTGTAAAGGAGAATCTAAAATAATTGATGATTTGCATAGTCAAACCATTATTATATATTATATTATATTATATATGAAGCGGACTGTAGAAATCAGAGATTGCGACCTTTAATTTTAACCCCTCTATCGATTACCACACTCCCTCTAAAAGATTCTTCAATGTTATAACTCATCAAGCCTTTATTTCTTTTCACTATAGTAACTTCTTAACTTAACTCCACATGCATGTTCCCTCTTCAAATCCTAATCAAAATTAAAGACTACACATGCAACGTTTCCTCTTCAAATCTCCTATAAATTAGGGACAAAAACACCCCTCTTAACTTCTTACCAATAATCTTTTATAAATCAGTAATTGAATCTCTTAACTCTGCACTCCACATGTGTCAGACCCCAACCCGAGATTAACCCAATTAGTGTATTCTTAGAGTGTGCTTAGTTCTAAGTGGGTTTACTTACCGCTGGGTTAAAATATAATTAGTTTTAGTCCTGGACATAGAGAGCGTTTATTATTGGTCAGACACGCTCATGAAGTCCTGAGTGTATGTGCAAGCACGGGAGGATCACTTTGATTTCCATTTTAAATGTGATTTTGATTTCTTTTGAATGGTTTTATTAATCTCTACAACTTTCGTTTTCAGCATATTGGTGTTTGAAGCCCAAAAACCCAAGTGTTGACCCAAAAAGGGTAAAATTGTCTTTCACACCCAAATCTGGACTCAAACTTCGAAATCTCAAAATTATGTCAAAATTATACTTTTTGGAAACTAGATTTTTCGAGGATCATTTTATCCTTCTTCGTCGACTTCATTCGGGGCCCACAAGATCATGTTTTCATCAACGCAAGAATTAGACCTGTTAGGCCCCATTGACAAGATGTTTAAGTCACTTTCTTCTTCTCCCTCTTATTCATTCCCAAATTCCAGCAACCCTAGAAAACCAAAGCTCAAGGAGAAAACCTATTTTCTTCTATCTTTCCCCATCTTGTATACCCTAACTAGAAGCTCCAAATGAAATTCTAAGACCACCATTCTCTTCCTCTCATCCCAAACTTTCTATTGATGTTATTTTCTGAAAGTCCGGGATCCTAACCCTCTAGAGAGGGGGGGGGGGGAGAATAGGGTGATCTACACTTAATGAATAATTATGGCCAATTTTAATTTCTTAACAAACAACTAGTCACATGTGATGATTAACAAACAATATGCGGAAGCTTAAACAAAACAATCACCACAAAGCAAACACCACTACACAAGGATTTATAGTGGTTCGGCCTCAATGTCTACATCCACTACCGGCTTGTAATCCAACACCCCACCGGATTTCTACTATTTATGCTTTTGAAAAGGCTAAGCAATAACCTCTACAATATGCTTTCCAAGGCTAAGCAATAACCTAACAATGTTGTTTTTCTAGGCTAAACAACAACCTATCAATGTGCTTTTCTAGGCTAAGCAATAACCTTTACAAGAGAAAGATTTCTCAAATAAGTGTCTACACAAATACACTTTAAGAGATTACAATTTAAGCTCAATTTAATTGCCTCTAAAATAGGCGGATAAGAAAGTTTAAATTCAACTCACACAACACTCTATGAAATGCTAAGATGAATGCTTATGAAGTGTGTGTGTGATAACTTCAATCAAGTTAAAATGAAGGCTCACTTAATGTATGCTTAATGCATTTTAAAGTTTAAAGCACACAAAGATTTGATTGAAGTGAAATGCAAATCACATGTACAAAATACTAACTTGTTGATGATATGAAAATAAAAAGCTCACAAGTTGTATGAAATTAATTATATCTAAACATGTGATGCATGTGCAATGTTGTTTTCAAAAACAAAAGTTTAACTAAGGTTTAAATGAATGAAAACAACAACTTGAGTCAACCAAGTAAATGAAACATGTTACAAAAGAAATCAAATGTTTTGACAAAACATGTTTTATAAAGTTTTAAAACAAACTTGTTTGAAATCAAGGTGAAGAATCCAATCCAACTTAGATCAAAGATTAAATGAAGAATGGATTCAACACATCATAGTTATCATGCTAAAAATCATTTACCAATAATTTAAACAAAGCATATAACATATGATAAATAATAGTAAAGCTTACTTAGAGATTTAACTTCATTAATCTAAGCTTTAGCTTTACTAATGACCACTCTCTTAATTCGTTCCCCTTTTTCTTGCCTCCAAAACACCTCAAGGAAGGCTCTTTTATCTTCTTTTATCAACACTTTTCTCATGGGAATGAACTTCATTTTATACTCAAAAAATGAGTTCTGGCGTGTCCCTGGTCGACCCCCACTATAGCCCGGTCGACCTGGCCTTAACGGTAAAAAATCTGACCGTTTGAAAAAGATGCCCAACGGCTCTTTTCCTGGTCGACCGGCAGTGTGCGCAGTCGACCGGGTCCATGGGCTCGGTCGACCGAGCACACTGCAGGTCGACCTGGGCCCAGGGACCAAAAACCCCAAAAAATGCATATTTCAAAGTATTTCTTTGAGGGGACTTTTGGGCCATTAAATCAAGCTTGAAAACATGATTTTAATTCAATCTAAGTGCTTTTAAAATCATGAAACATAAAAGCCTAAAATGATTTGAAAGATTTAAAACATAGGCTAGCTTGAATTATAAAACTTCTTTTCAAAAACTAACTTCATCCAAGTTTAAAACCAAAACATGCATGAATAAATCAAGATTTCAAGTTTTTCTAAATCAATGCATGTGTGAAAATTCAAATGATGATTAAAATGATGATGCATCCATCAAATTGCAATATACAAAATCCCTAACAATCTCCCCCTTTGCAATTTGATGGCAAACCTTATTCAACACTGATTTTACACACTGAGTCTTCAGCTCCTCCTAAGCGGGACAAGTCTAGAAATCTTCTTTGGATGCTTCTTCACTTAGCTTGGGCTCTAGGTCTTTTTCTTCATTCTCCTTGATGCTTGGAGCTTGATCATTCTTTAAGCTTTCTTTTCATTGGCCAAGCATCTTCTTTTAGCTCCCAAGCTTTCTCTTCTTTCACTCTCCCCCTTTGACCATGCACTCTCTCCCTTTTGGCAAGATATGCATTCTCTCCCCGTTTAGACAACTTGAACACTCTCTCCCCCTTTGACATTAAATTGCAAAGGATCCTACACACATGAAACTAAGAAAATACTTTTGAGTAGCACCTGTTACCAAAAGAAATCGAAAATGAAATTCATAACAGGCCATCATGCATGAATAGCAATCTAAAAGGGCAAAGAGCCAATACAAGGGTGAATTTGATCAAAACTAATACTTCCTATGAAGGTTTACACTCCCCCCTCAATCCATTCTCTCCTTTTGTCAAACTTTTGACAAATATTTAACTATTTGGAGCAAGAAGAAGATGGTTTTACCAATTGTGGGTAAACTTCAAGAGAAGGATTAGATACAAGTTTAACTATTGAGCTCACTATGATCAAATTACCATTATAAAGATACCAATTGACGGGTAAGCTATAGGATAATTAAAGAGCAAGGTCAAAAGGATAATCTATCATGGATATCAATTGAAATATATATAAAATAAATATACCAATTGAGATTGAAGGATATGACTATTAACTCAATCACTCTAAAATGGAGTTAAGGAATATACCTATTAGGGTTCATCCAAATTAGAGCTATCCATGATGTTATGGGGATTACTAAACATAGTATCAATCAATATAACTTATGAAAATCATATGCTATGAAAGTTTTGAAATCATTTCATCCAATCATTAAATATGACTATCATGTGCAAGATGAATGAAATGAAATTCAAACATGAAGCCAACCTCAACTATATATTAACCAACCAATATTATGATCACATAAACATGGTGGTCATGATATTTACCTATATGAGCAAGAGAGGTGGCAAACATAAAAATTATGATGCTAATGGAATGTGACACGGAATGAAAACATATTACTATAAAGTTCAATCCAATGTACATGGTCTATCACATTCTCAAGATATGACATCAATTGGATATTACAATAATAAAAAATTATACCAATTGAAACCAATTGAATTTGAAAGCATGATTAATAGCAAGGATGTGACAAACACAAAATTCCATCAAGCATCATAAATTGGATATTCATCACTTTTAATGATATAACTAATGAGCATTGTGATGAACAAGTTAAATTGCATAAAAGAATATGACTTGGTGATGCATGCAATTTAAAAAGTGTCAAATCATACGAATTCAACATCTAAGATATCCATCAAACAATAGATATAACTATAAAATATAAGTAATGGATTTCAAAGAGGTTCATATGATCAAGCACACTATTATGAAGTTGAGACATGTATAAAGAATGATATCAATAAGAAAACTATACATGAATCAACAACATAACCATCCAAAAGAAAAAAAAATGATTAGAAAGCATAAAGGATGGATTTTTGAGTTCTAGTATGGTAATAACTAAGATTACAATTATACATGGAACCAATTGACATTTGCATATAAAAAGAATGTCAATAATTTTCCATTTGAAAAAAAAAAAAAAAAAAAAAAAAAAAAAAAAAAACACCAATGGAAAACTTAAATTGCTTCAAATAATTTGATTTACCAAAAATATCTAACTATGACAATCACACAAATGATTTTACAACAACAATCGATCATAAATAATCTAGCTATGAAAGCTTTTGAAATCACAATCAATTGATCATATATAGAGTTGCAATGCAAGAGATATAACTAAATGTGAGCAAAAAGCAATTCTAACATGATGAAATTATAATCAAATGATTTTGAAAATCATGATATGTAACTAGAAAGGTGCATGACAACAAAATCAATTGATCATAAATAAGTATTGCATTTTAAGAAATGTAACTAAGAAAGAACAAAAATGCAAATGATCATGATCAACAATATGATTTAACTATAAAGGATAGGTTGGTCAATGAGGTTCAAGGCCTTAAGGTTTGACTAAGTATATAACTTTAGGAATCCACCTAAGGTCTTGAGAGGGTTGATCTTTGAGGTCTAGTTTAAAGGTCTCACCAACTATAGGAGATTTGACTTGATAAATTTTCAATTTAGACTTATCACCATTATGTTTAGATTTAACTAAATTTAGCTTAGGTTGGTGATTAGTCTTTTGAGGTTGGTGAGTTTGTTTCTTAGGGGATTGAATTCTTTTCTTCTTATTTTCTCCCTTTAATTGACTTTTGAATTTTAGATTTAACTTTGCAACTTTATTCAAAAGTTCTTTCATATGATGACTTAAGGGAGATAGATTGAGAAGCTTTTTGTTGATAGATTCTTTTATAATTGGTTTAACTTGTTTAACCTTTTTAGAATCTATCTTAGGAGACTCCTTTTTAATTGATTTAACTTGTTTAATCTTCTTGGAGTCTTCTTTGATTTTTAGTGTCTTACCCTTTATAGATTTTGATTCTACTTTCTTGGGTTCAAAGATGGGTTTAGACACATGGCTTCTTCTTAGTTTGCACTCAAACCTAAAATGCCCTTCGATGCCACAATAATTACATTTAGACATGTGCAAGGAAGTATGAGTGCTAGAGAATGAGGACTCACATTTCACAAAAGTGTTGGTGAATTTAGGGTCATGTGAAATATTCTTATTATAACCAAGACCCGTCCTATCTCTTTGTGATTTACCCAATTTAAATAACTTTTAAAATTTTTCTTCACTTTGGGTAAATTTGCACTCATAGTTTTGCTTATAATTTTCAAGTTGAGTGACTTGGGTTTTAAGGGTTGAATTTTAATTTTTAACTTTTGTTAGTTCATTTTCAATTCCCTTAAATATGTTTAGTTCTTCATGGGCAAGTTTTAAATCAAATTTAAGTTCATTAATAACATTAGATCCAAGTTCTAAAGTTTTTATCTTATTTTGAGCATTAGATAAATTTTCCTTAGAAGTAGTCAACTTGGATTCTAAGTTGTTAATGTTTTTGTCTTGCCTTTGTAATTGATCTCTTAGTTTTGAATTTTCCTTATTAAGATTATCATTTTCTATTTTTAATTCATTTAGATCATCTTTAATATTATGAAGGTTATTCAAAGAGATCATAAACTTAGAGTCTAGACAATGTATAACTTCTTCTTTCTCTCTAAGTTCATCTTTTGAAGAGACTAATTCCTTGTTTAGTCTTTTAGATTCTTCTTCTAATCTTTTATTATTCTTGTCAAGCTTTAAGGACAACGTATATAATTCATCATAAGCTTGGTGAATATCATCTTCATTTTCATCATTTTCTTCTTCTTTTAAGTCAATTGAGATTCATTAATTTGAAGGTTTGAATCTCCAATAGATGGAAGAAGGAGGGGTCTAGAAGAACCTATACAAGAGTCTACACAACCTAACATAGTGGAATCCCTTCTAATGATTTTCATGAAAATGCAACACTAGGGTTTTGACTTTAGGTTTTTACACCTAATCAAGAGTTCCAAAAACACTTGATCCTAATAAAGAGCACGAGGCTCTGATACCAATTGAAAGTCCGGGATCCTAACCCTAGAGGGGGGGTGAATAGGGTAATCTACACTTAATGACTAATTATGGCCAATTTTAATTTCTTAACACACAACTAGTCACATGTGATGATTAACAAACAATATGCGAAAGCTTAAACAAAACAATCACCACAAAGCAAACACCACTACACAAGGATTTATAGTGGTTCGGCCTCAATGCCTACATCCACTACCGGCTTCTGATCCAACACCCCACCGGATTTCCACTATTTATGCTTTTGAAAAGGCTAAGTAATAACCTTTATAATATGCTTTTCAAGGCTAAGCAATAACCTAACAATGTTATTTTTCTAGGCTAAACAACAACCTATCAATGTGCTTTTCTAGGCTAAGCAATAACCTTTACAAGAGAAAGATTTCTCAAATAAGTGTCTACACAAATACTTTAAGAGATTACAATTTAAGCTCAATTTAATTGCCTCTAAAATAGGCGGATAAGAAAGTTTAAATTCAACTCACACAACACTCTATGAAATGCTACGATGAATGCTCATGAAGTGTGTGTGTGTGATAACTTCAATCAAGTTAAAATGAAGGCTCACTTAATGTATGCTTAATGCATTTTAAAGTTTAAAGCACACAAAGATTTGATTGAAGTGAAATGCAAATCACATGTACAAAATACTAACTTGTTGATGATATGAAAATCAAAAGCTCACAAGTTGTGTGAAATTAATTTTGTCTAAACATGTGATACATGTGCAATGTTGTTTTTAAAAATAAAAGTTTAACTAAGGTTTAAATGAATGAAAACAACAACTTGAGTCAACCAAATAAATGAAACATGTTACAAAAGAAATCAAAGGTTTTGACAAAACATGTTTTATAAAGTTTTAAAACAAACTTGGTTTGAAATCAAGGTGAAGAATCCAATCCAACTTAGATCAAAGATTAAATGAAGAATGGATTCAACACATCATAATTATAATGCTAAAAATCATTTACCAATAATTTAAACAAAGCATATAACATATGATAAATAATAGTAAAACTTACTTAGAGATTTAACTTCATTAATCCAAGCTTTAGCTTTACTAATGACCCCTTGGTCTCTCTTAATTCCTTCCCCTTTTTCTTGCCTCCAAAACACCTCAAGGAAGGCACTTTTCTCTTTTTCTATCAACACTTTTCTCATGGGAATGAACTTCATTTTATACTCAAAAAATGAGTTCTGGCGTGTCCCCGGTCGACCCCCACTATAGCCCGGTCGACCTGGCCTTAACGGTAAAAAATCTGACCGTTTGAAAAAGATGCCCAACGGCTCTTTTCCTCGGTCGACCGGCAGTGTGCGCAGTCGACCGGGTCCATGGGCTCGGTCGACCGAGCACACTGCAGGTCGACCTGGGCCCAGGGACCAAAAACCCCAAAAATGCATATTTCAAAGTATTTCTTTGAGGGGACTTTTGGGCCATTAAATCAAGTTTGGAAACATGATTTTAATTCAATCTAAGTGCTTTTAAAATCATGAAACATAAAAGCCTAAAATGATTTGAAAGATTTAAAACATAGGCTAGCTTGAATTATAAAACTTCTTTTCAAAAACTAATTGCATCCAAGTTTAAAACCAAAACATGCATGAAACATATGATTTACAAGATTTAAAATAATGCATGAGTAAATCAAGATTTCAAGTTTTTTTAAATCAATGCATGTGTGAAAATTCAAATGATGATTAAAATGATGATGCATCCATCAAATTGCAATATACAAAATTCCTAACATTTTCTTGAAATGTAAAGTTGGGCAAGCTCTCCATTTTCTTCATCTCTTCTTGTTTGGGCATCTTTAGGTAAGAGCTTCAACCCATTTCTTCAATGGAGTCCTTTTAGCTCCTAAAGAGCTTATTTTTCTAGCATACAACACCCATTTCAAAATAGGTTTCTTGTTTTCAAATTAATTTGAGTTTTAATGGTTTCTTCTTGGGGCTTTTTGTAGTGTTTGGCTTCGCTCTTGAGTAGGAGTGCTTGAAGAGGAGTTGTTTGGCATTTGGGCTAAGGCAAGTAATCTTTATAGGTTGAATGTAGCATGTGTGTTCGTGGATTGCATCGTTACTATTGAAATTTTATAAAACTTATTATGTTTTTCTTACATTCTTATTATATGATTTCCACTCAAGTATATGTATTAATGTCGAATGATTTTCTAAATTTCCAGATTTCTATTTGATTATAAGTTCTTGTTTCATTTGAAAATTTTGGATTTTTGTTTTGATAGGAAATGGAAATTTGATGTTTATATTTGTGGATTGAATGGTATGGACATGTAAGAATTGACCCCTTGGAGAGCATGGAGGCTCAGGGGATTGCAGGAAGTCTAAGTATGAGAAGAGGGGAAGGAATAAATCAGAAATCACCCAAGAGAAGTGCAGCTTCTGCACTCAGCGGATACATGCAGAAGCCTGTGCGCTCGAGCGACCCTTGGGTTCGCTCGAGCGACCAGGCCACTGCCTGGTCCTGGCGTAGACAAAGAACTGTCCGCTCGAGCGACCATTGGTCCGCTCGAGCGAACTGTCCATTGCCTGGCCAGAAACAGGACAGAGAGTTGTTCTCCAGAGCGACCCTTGTGGTCCGTTCGAGCGAGCTGTCCAAACCGCTCGATGATGGACCCGATTCTTCCCTCTCTCCCGCTGCCTCCGACTCGGGTCTTTCGGGGTACGGCGGAGGGGAGGAGAAAAAAGTAAAGGGTATCAACATCTTTCTCTTTTTTTGTACGGGTATGCCAATTTCTCTTTTCTACTTGGAATTTAGGAATGGTGATCCGAAGATTCACCTTCACAAGTAGAAAGGAGAAATGAAACTTTTTCTAATTTCTATTGCACACATATTTTAAGAAAAGAGACAAAAGGGTTTTTTTTTTTTTATGCCGTGAAAGGCGATTTCATTTGTTGCCGTGAAAGGCGATTTTTTGCCGTAAAAGGCGATTTTGCCGTAAAAGGCGATTTACAAATCTTATCCATCATGAAAGACAAGAGTTGTGATTTTTGTCTCTAAAAGAAAATAAAGTACAATAGAAATCAAGAAAAGGAATCTGACTTCTCATTCGATTGTGGGGACACGTTCAGATCGACGGTCGCGAGTCATGTATGGGCTCCTCCATCGTCCATGCAGATGAGAACACGATGCTTAGATTCTTGGCTTGGCTTTTTAAACCTCAGATTTTTAAAGGACAAAGACCAAGAGAAGGTCTTATATCCGATAAAAAGCTAAGTAAACGGGCTGAAAAGCCACGCTTTAGCCGTGTTGGTAGAAGAAGGAAAGCCCTTGGGGGGTGGCCCCCCAAGGGTGCTTCAATCACCTTTTGGTGGTCTTTGCAGCAGAGTTGCAGGGCCTCTGGATTTTCCGGGCAATTCTCTGGCGATTTCTCTGGATTCTTTTTCCGTTCTTCGTCTCCCTTTTTCCCTTTGGAATGCCCTCCTATTTATAGGCCTTTGGTAGCCATTTAGGAGGGTTTATGAGCATTGAATGCATTAATGCTTATAATGGGAGGAGTTACAAGTTTTAAATTATTTGTTTTGTAACTCCTTTTCCTTGAATCTGATTGGTCGATGGAGAGTAATGAGCTTTTAATTGTCTTTAATCCCCATCATGGGAGGAGTTTCATGGCTTTAATGCCATAAATCCTTTGACTTGTAACTCCCATTTGCTTGCTTTTGATTGGGCCGTCCAAAATAATGAGTTAATGACCGCATTAATTTGTCATAAAACGGGTCATTTAACCTCATTAATTGGTCGCCAAGTCGCTCGAAGAGTCGTGGGCCGCGCCGCGTCTTTCGGAATTCTTCTTGCGATGACCGCCGGTGGATCCACATATTGTTTGATGTCGGATGGCGATGCAATTTCAGACATTGATTAATGTCAACGTGCCGGCAACATCTGTCCTGTCGATTTCACGATCGGGCGGGCAGAAAGTGTGCTTTCTTTATCGGCCGGTTGGCGATTTCGAGGCATCTAATGATCATCCAATGATTTCGGCGGTGAATCCGTGATGTTGACGAAGATCGACGGATTTCATGCACGAAAAATCAGATTTTGGAAAAATCACAGGGGCCAATCAACTCGAAATGCGAAAAAGACCTGAAAAAAAAAGGTTTCCAGCAACTTTTGGGTCGCCGGAATTCCATGGTCGCCGGCGACCATGGGCTGGCGACCTTGGGCCTTGGGCCCACTTTTTGGCCGCCGTTCGGTCGCCTTTTCTTCGCCGTTTTTCGATCTTTTTTCATTCTTTTTTCTTCTGTATTTTTTCTGACGTTTCCCCTCATTTATTGGCCTGATTCTCTTGAAGAAAACCCGATGAGAAGCAGCGCAAATCGGATCACAAAGTTTCCTATTTTTCTGGAAAGCCGAAGACTTTGTTGAGCGGTATTGCCGATTTTTTGCCAAGCATTGAAACTAGGCCAAACGATGTCGGAATGACCTGAAATTTGACGTGGAGCTTCTTGAACAGTAGATAGGACCAACCATAGGCTTTGGTTTGAGTTTTGAAGTAGTTCGGGGTCCCGCAAATGCTCGCCTTAATTTCGCCATGAGAGAAATGCCTAGCTTTGACCTGTGGTCAACCGATGTCCGATTGACCTGAAATTTGACAGGGAGCCTCCTGAGTAGTAAGTAAGACCAACCATGGGCTTTGGTTTGAGTTTTGAAGCCTTTTGGGGTCCCGCAAATGCTCGCCTTGATTTCATCTCGAGAAAAATGCCGAGCTTTGAAACTAGGCCAAACGATGTCCGTTTGACCTAAAACTTGACAGGGGACCTATTGAAGTCATTTTGAGATGATCCATTAGCTCCAATTTGAATGACATGATTCCGGGGTGCTCCGCCGTCGACAGGCCTGTTTTTGCTTCCTGAGAGTTGATGAAGGGTCAAACGTCGTCCGTTTGACTTGAAATTTGGCAGGGGGCCTTTTGGAGGTATTCTGAGACCATCCGTAGGCTCTGATCGAAGTTTTGAAGTCTTCGATACTGTCGCTGCCGGGAGCTCCTGTTTGGCCGTCGGAGGAGTGAAGTTAGGCCAAATGATGTCGAAATGGCCCGAAACTTCATGTGTACCCCTCTTTTGGCTGCTTTGAAGGATCTTGTAGTTTTTGTTTGATTCTGACAAGATCTGGTGCTTGAAGTGGCGCCTTTTTATTTATGGCAGGATGTGGCTCCATGTAGCTTTTGGTGTTGAAGGGACATAGCGACATTTTTGGTGTCAACAAATGCCCCCTCGAGGTACAGCGACAAGGTGCTCAACTCTAGCAGTTGGTGTGCCTCGAAGAGAATTTGAAGGAGATCTTCTTGCTTGACCAAGAGTCTTGAGCGTTTTTCTTTTGATGGAGTTGCTTTTTTGAGCTTCCAAGGGATTTCGCGGTAATGAGAGGGGTCATATACCGTCTCAAGGCAAGGATTTTGAAATGACATTTGGATATGGGTTTTTGGTTTTGGGTTTTCCCTTTTAACCTTGTGAACCTAAAGGCTTTATGTGGCACATTAGGCGGTTAAGAAGTTTTTTTGGTTTTTGACCTTGTGACCTAACAGGCTGTATGTAGCGAGTTAGGGGGTCGGGATTTTGGTTTTTTGGTTTCGGTCTTGTGACCTAACAAGCTGTATGTGGCAAGTTAGGGGACCATGGTTTGGTTTTTGGTCACTCTTTGGGACAATTTTGGGTCCATTGGAGTGGTTTGGTTTTTTGTGGAATGTCAATTTCAAGATTGTGGCTTGATTTGGTGCATGGGGTTGGATGGTTTGGATTTCTTTTGGAAGCCCATGAAGCTTGAAATTTTTTGTATGGTCCAATCAACTCAAGAGAGGCATGGAACCATTTTTGTATGCTCTTGGTTCGAGAAATTTTGACTAAAAGCCACTTTTAGTGCCTAGGTGGTCAAACCTAGCTCATATGGGCTAACCCATGGGACCTTAAGCTTTTAAAAATGGCTTAGATCTCATGTGGTGTCATTTTGTAAAGAATATCTAAAAATATCCCTTTTGTGTAGAGAATATCTAAAAATATCCTTACTTGGAGAGAATCTCTCAAGTTTCCTTGATTTTGGGAGAGATTTTCTCAAAGTTTCTCAAATCCCCTTTCTTTTTGGAGAGAATTTCTCAAGAATCTCCTCTTTATGAGAGAATATCTCAAATCTCCCTTTCCTTTAGGAAGTTTGCTAATTTTTAGCACTTACCTCCTTGCTTTTCTCTTCCTTTCCTCTTTTGGTTTGCTTTCTCTATAAAAGCAATGGAGATGAGTTTTCTTTCTTTTGTTGCTTTCTTTTTGCAAAAACCTTCAAGAGTGCTCCAAGATAAAGAATTTCTCAAGGATCTTCAAGTTTCTTATTCTTCTTCTGCATGGCTTCAAGTAGGTCTTCTTTTTCTAAGAAAAACCCCATGTAGATGTAGAAAAGTTTCCTTTTCTTTTTTTTCTTCTTTTCTTTTCTTTTCTTTCTCTTTTTTTTTCCACGTGTTTTCTTTTCCTCTTTTTTTTGTACACGTTCTCTCTTTTTTTTTTTTTTTTGCTTCCCTTTTTTTTTGTTGCTGCTGTACGGACAGGTCTGTACGGACCTGGCCGTACAGCCACGTGGCCTGTGGGCCACGTCCCATGGGCCAACCCCTTGTTTTTTTTTTTTTGAAGGGATTTTTTTTTTCTTCTCTCTTTTTTTTTTGCTCACCATGATATGAGGTTTATGCAATTCAAGATGATCATGCATTCTTTCTTTCTTTTTTTTTTTTATGCATCAAGATAAAAGGCTAGAATTCCTAAGTCAAGTCAACATGGATTTTGACTTAGACAAAGTTTGATTGGTTTTGACCAAATTGGATTGGAATTGGTAAAACTTTTGTCAAAGGTTTCCTAGCATCTAATGCATGATGGTTTTGTGCATGATTTTTGGTAAATGGAATTGGGAGCATGATGATGCATACCTCGAATTTTCTTGCAAGTCTTGGGATTTTTGGAGCTTGCAGCAATGTTGAGCCCACTTCCCCAGTCTCGCAGAATTTTGAGGAGCTTTGCAAGTTTTGGAATTTTGAGCTCGCAGCAATGTTGAGCTCTTTTCTGATCTTGCGAAGATTTGAGAAGAAAGGCTTGATCTCGCAGCAATGTTTGAATTCGAGTCTTCTTCGAGAATCCTTCATTGATTATGAGCTCGCAGCAATGTTGAGCTCATCTTCAAGCTTCCTTTCTTTTTTCGGGGTGCCTCCCTTTTCTTCGAAATTGCCCCGGAACCATGCCAAAATTTCGCTAGGATTTTTTTTAGCAAAATTCTGTCATTTGGTGTTTGATTTCTTCCTTTCTGACTTTTTGCAGGTGGTTCCTCCAGAACGAACAAGGGTAAGGGCCTTGTTACTGATGCACCTCGCCGATCTGCCAGATCTTCCAATGCGGCCGTTCAACAGGCGTGGGAAGAGGTTGACGGGAATCTCCGAAGAAAGACTCAGGAGCATGAGCGATGGCAACTTCTTTGGGAGGAATTCCTTCGTGTTGAAGATGGATCGCGGTTTTCTGCCGCATTTTATGGCAGCATCTTGAAGAAGCGTGGCCTGGAAGCTTTGGAGGCTGAGGCCAAGAGTCTGCTCGAGGACCTTAGTCTTTGGTTGAAGACTATGATGGACTGAGCTTTTGAATTTCTTTTGTAACAAACTTTCTTCTTTCATTTTTTTTTTGGTACCTCCATGTATAAATATATTGGCACTCTATTTTTTTGTATCCCCTTGTTCTACTTAAATTCTTTTTGTTGAAAATAAGCAAAAGTTGAATGGGAATGTTTGTTTGAAAATCTTGATCAAAAGGTTATCATTTTGTGAAAATCTTTTGTCAAAAGTGTTGTTTTAGCATGAAAGCCAGATTTTGTGGCACAAAGCCTGGTTTTTGATGGCTTGAAAGCCGAAAATTTTGAAGTGGCATGAAAGCCGATTTTTGGTGGCGTGAAAGCCAAATTTTTGGTGGCGTGAAAGCTGATTTTTGGCGTAAAAGCCGGATTTTGGCATGAGAGCCGATTTTTGTTTTTGGCGTAAAAGCCGGATTTTTTGAAAACCAAGTTTTGTTTTGTTGGCATGAGAGCTAGATTTTGTTTTGATTTTTGGCGTGAAAGCCGATTTTTGGCGTGGAAGCCGATTTTTTTTTTGGCGTAAAAGCCGATTTTTGGCGTGGAAGCCGAGTTTTTGGCGTAAAAGCCAGGTTTTTGGTTTTCAAAAATGCAAGTATCGACTAAGAGTTGCCTCCCTGCTGAATGGTATTGCAAGTATCGATGGAATGTCGCCTCCTTGCTCATTCGGTTGCGAGTATCGATGGAATGTCGCTTCCTCGCGAAGTTGGGTGCAAGTATCGACTAAGCGTCGCTTCCCTGCTTTTTCTTCAAAAATTTCGTTTTGCGGGTATCGATGGGATGTCGCCTCCCCACGATTTTTGAAATTTGAGGTTTTTTCGAACCTTTGTTTTTCTTTTGAAATTTGGGTTGTGGATATCAACTGGAATGTTGCGTCTCCACGATTTTTTGAAATTTTGCAAGTATCAACGAGGTGTTGCTTCCTTGCGATTTTGAGGTTTTGGAAGTATCGAATGGGGTTCGCATCCTTCCAATGGGTTTTTGCGAGTATCGACTTGACATCGCTTTCCCGATTTTTGTTTTTAGATACGAGGGTCGTAAATTTTGACCTAAAACCATTTTTGGCGGTAAGAGGCAAGGCGGACTAGGGTGGAAATTCCTAAGTCCTGATTTTTGTTTCAAGCCAAGAATTTTGGGTTCAAGGATCGAAATTTTTGGTTAAGTTTGGGAAGAGGCTCCTAAACTTAGATTTTTGGATTTTGATTTTCTTTTGAACAATGAAACGATGAAAGTAAGCATTGTTTTGAAAGTTCAACGTGAAGGTGAAAATTCCAAAAGGAGTGGGTTTGACGAGCAAGTACCTGGAAATAGGCTTTGGCCTTGCAGGCGTCGCTCTGACCCAGTGGAGGAAGTCTTCAAGGGTAGTACTGCTTCAAGAACTTGCCGTTGATGGGCAGCATACATCTATCACCTTCTATGTTTAGAAGTGCGTATGCGCCATTGGAGAGGACTTGGTCGATGACGAAGGGTCCCTCCCATTTTGGTTCAAATTTGCCTTTGGATTTGTGAGCGAAAACCATCGGCCTTTTTACCGCAAGAACCAAGTCACCTTTTTTGTGGGCGCGTTGCCTGACCTTTTTGTCGAAAGATCCAGCCATGCGTGCTTGGTAGAGCTCAATGCTTTGGAGTGCCTCGAGCCGTCTCTCATCGAGATTGTCCAGCTCTTGGAGTCTTAATTTGACATTGCTTTCTTGCGTCATGTCATTTTGTAGAGATACCCTTAAGGAAGGAATTTGTACCTCTAACGGGACAACAGCTTCGCATCCATAGACCAAGGAGAATGGCGTGCTATGGGTCGGTCCTCGAACGGTGGTTCGGTAGGCCCACAAAGCTTCGGATAGTTTGTCGCCCCAGTCCCTTTTGTGGCTAGAGACCATTTTCTTGAGAATTTTGCAGAGTGTCTTGTTGAAGGCCTTTGCCAGTCCATTCGCCGCCGGATTGTACGGAGTTGAAGGACAACTTTGGATTTTGTATTTGTCGCAGAACCTGTAGAATCTGTGATTACGGAATTGTGGTCCGTTATCATGGACGAATCTTTTAGGTATGCCGAAGCGACAAATGATGTTGGTGCGCAAGAACTGAAGGACTAATGAGGTCTTCATTTCATTGAGCGCAAAAGCTTCTGACCACTTGGAGAAATAATCCGTAGCGGCGAAGATGAAGCGATGACCTTTGCTTGACGGAGGGGAGACAGGACCTACGATGTCCATACCCCAGGCTTCGAAAGGCCATGAAATTGCTGTAGGATGTAGCCATTCTGGAGGCATGTGGACATAGTCTCCATGAACTTGGCATTGTTGGCAGCGTTTAGCAAATTGCATTGCGTCAGCTACCATGGTAGGCCAATAATAACCTAACCTTTTTATCTGATCGTAGAGCTTTGGATCAGCCTGATGAGCTCCACAAAGATCAGCATGCACCTCTTTGAGAGTTTCTTTAGCTTCTTGTTGTGATAAGCAGCGTAGAAGTACTCCATTGTAAGATTTTCTGTAGAGCATCTTTGAAGGAATGTCCAGATGAAAGTTTGGGGTTCGTCTTTGAACACTTACCTGTTCTTTTGGATCTTCAGGCAGGATTCCGAACATAATATAATCAATGAACGGATCCCTCCAGTCGCCGATCGGAGGTTTGAGGATGGAGATCCGACTTCCAACCAGTTGGTGGCACTCAGCAACTGCTTGGTGTGTATTGAGGGGAGGGAGAATCCTTCTCTCACACACTGTAACTTGCATGTGTTCTCCTTCTTGGACCGCCATAGAGGCAGCGAGTCCAGCCAGGGCATCTGCACGGATGTTTTCGCCTCTACGAATGTGGGTGATATGACAGATGTCAAATTTTTGCCGAAGTGATTGTGCCTTGTTGTAGTAAGGCAATAGATCAGGCTTTCTGATTTCAAATTTCTGATTCATCTGGTTGACGATCAGTTGAGAATCCCCGAAGGCTTCTAGCACTGTGATGCCGGATTCGAGGGCGAGTTCCAATCCTACAATCAGGGCTTGGTACTCAGCTGCATTGTTTGAACATGGTTCCAGTAGCGAGAAGGCATGTGGAATCATGTATTTGTCAGGACTAACAAAGAGGATGCCAATCCCTGATATTTGATTTCCTTTTTCACTTGTCCTGGTTGCACCGTCGAAGTACATATCCCAGGAAGCATTTGATAAGGAAGCCTCCACGTTGTAGACTGACTCGTCTGGGAGATCATCCCTGAGTGGAGAATCTTCAGGCAGCGATGCTCTGCAAGAAAGTCCTGCCAGAGCTTGACCTTTGATTGCTTTTTGTGGTACATACCTAATATCAAATTGTGACAAGAGGATAGACCATTTTTGCCAGTCGGGCATTGAGGGAACTGCTTTTGTGACAAGGAACCTCCCAGGAGATGGATGCCCTCGAGATCAGGTATTAATACTGTGTTGGACAGCAGATAGTGACGGTAGCTTTTGTACAGCAACGCAACAATACTGCAAGACATTCTTTTCGACTGGAGAGTAAGCGATGCTCTGCACACTACCAGCATGCGGACTGAGATAGATAGAGCAGCTCTTTTCCCTCATGAATTCCATTGTTGCGAGTAGAGCTCCCAAAGAGTGGGTCGAGGGCCTTCTTTGTTGTACAAGATAAATGGTTTTCCAGTTGTGGGGCAGCCAATACTGGAGGTTTGGTCAAGGTATTGACTTTTGATGTCTTTGAACGCAGTTTCGCATTCAGGCATCCCAGACATAAAGTTCCCAGCCCTTTTCATTAGGTGGTGAGAATGAGACGGCATTTCCCTGACAGGTGGAGAATTGAACCGTCGAATTGTATGCCAATCTTCACCTTGAAGCCCTTTTAACTGTCTCAGTGTTTTTTTTGGGGATGGATTTCTAGGATAGCCTTTGACTTTGATAGGGTCAAGTCTATTCCCGCGTTTTTTCCGAACTACGAATCCGAGGAACTTACCCGATGATACACCGAAGAAGCATTTTAGGGGATTCATTCGCAGTTTGTGCCTGCGTAGTCGGAGGAAGACTTCTCGAAGATCTTTGAGATGGTCTTCTTTCTTTTTGCTTTTGACGGCGAGGTCATCAACGTAGCATTCGACCGTCTTATGCTGCATATCTTGGAATATCTTCATCATAGCCCTCTGATATGTCGCACCAGCATTTTTCAGACCAAATGGCATTACAGTGTAACAATACACGCCAAATGGGGTCCGAAATGATGTGTGTCTTTCATCTTCAGGATGCATTTTTATCTGATTGTACCCAGAGAAACCATCCATGAATGTCATCCGCTCGAATCCACAGGTGTTGTCGATCATCACCTCCGGTATGGGGAGCGGAAATTCATCTTTAGGACATGCATTGTTCAGGTCTCTATAATCAATACAGACCCTGAATCTGCCCATTTTTCTTTGTCACTGGGACGATGTTGGCCAACCATTCAGGATGCTGTTCCTCGCGGATGAAGCCAACGTTTTTGAGTTTCTGAACTTCTTGTTCAATTTTGTCCATTATGTCAGGACGAAATCTTCTTTGGCCTTGTTTGACAGGCTTGATATCTTTTTGTAGATTGAGTTTGTGAACTGCTATTTTGGGGTCTAAACCAGGCATTTCAGCGTAAGACCATGCAAAACAATCAACAAACTCACGAAGAAAAGCGATATACTCGGGTAACTCATCATCCTTTATATTCTTGCTTATGAATACAGGACGTGGGCTATCTGGCGTTCCCAAGTCTATCTTTTGAACAGAATCTTCTGTTGGAAGACTTGAAGGTGGTTCCTCCATAATATTTTCGGAGGCTTCCAACTCAACAAGACCTTCCGGAGTTTCAAAGGTATTCTCAGACCAAGGCTGTGCTTCTGACCATGGGTCTTCTTGATCGGCACTCTTCTCAAGACTTGCTATGAGATGGTCCCAATCACCTGTTGAAACTGGATCGAAGTATGGCACTTCTTTTGGAGATGATGGTTCTTCTGGACCAGAAGACTGTGCATCTGTATCATCGGACAATTCCTCTTCATCATTAGAGAAATCGTACCAATTGGAGGAGCTTCCTGGATCCTTGACGGGTAACTCTTCAAAGAGATATCCAGGGAGATCAATATCTTCAAGACACGAGATGTTGAGGCTTCGTCGGCCAGACGACTTTGTAGCCTTTGGGTCAACTGTCTCATGGGAGCATCAGGGTCGTAGCCCAGTCCGTATGAAGACTTTTCTATATGACGATAGAGTTTCCAATCCTCCTGCTGGCCTTTTGTCAGGGTGGGCTCCAATGGTACGAGAATACCGTGGCCACCTCCCAAGCCGATTGGATTTCGAGCGTCATAGCCCATTTTCTTCATGATAGCTTGCGCCATTGGACTATACAAGGATAGTTGTGGCATACCTTCGTTTTGGAAAGGCTCAAGCGAAGAGTTTGATGAAGAAGCCGCCGACCTGTGGAAAAAGATCGGCTTTTCTTTTGGTGAGGTTGTCGGAACAACGAAGGAAGCTGATGCTGGATCGTCTATGCCAGCAGGTGCCTCCAATGGAGTGAGAGCAGGTTGAGCTTGCTGAGTATCAGCTTGGCTTGACGACGTGTCGTCTTCTGTCTCTGAATCCGAATCTGTGTCTTGCATAATAGACACAAAGGAGATGACAAACTTGCCCCCAGGCTTTTGTTTGGTCTTCTTTGCCTTGGTAGTGATCACCAGCGGCTTTGAAGACTTGAGGGAGACAACAAAAGGAGATTGGTTGATCTCCTCGGTTTTGCCGGATGGTTGATTTTCTTCCGGTGATTGCTGAGGAGCCTTGCCTTTATCTTTCTGGAGACTTTCGGCAAAGGATGCTGTTTCTTTCTCCTTTTCTTCGTTTTCATCTTTGTACATCTGCGAGTCTGCAAAATGGACTTCTTTGCCTTTGAAAGGCTTTTTGTCCGCAAATACCCGATGTACCAAGCCGTCGTCGCCAACAAACTTGATGCACTGATGAAGAGTTGAAGGAACAACACCACTCTCGTGTATCCAGGGGCGTCCGAGAAGGATGTTGTAGCATGAGGGGGTCTTTATTGCATATACAGTGACTTCAGAGATAAGATCACCGATTTGCAACTTGAACCTAATCTTGCCGATAGGCCTCTGAGCGCTTCCATCGTATCCAAAGATAGACACGGATGTGTGACTCAGCTT
>QPKB01000127.1:33550-76101 GCA_003546025.1 Camphora micrantha
TACTTTGAAGGATCTTGTAGTTTTTGTTTGATTCTGACAAGATCTGGTGCTTAAAGTGGCGCCTTTCTATTTATGGCAGGATGTGGCTCCATGTAGCTTTTGGTGTTGAAGGGACATAGCGACATTTTTGGTGTCAACACTCGAGCGACCTGTCAAAATTTCTAGTTTCAAATTTTTATCCTATTTGTATAATTTTGAAAACCAGACCATGTTAAGGACTTTAGTTTGACATTGTATAAATGGAACACCGAAATGTAATTCAACTTCGGGGACACTAATTCATTATTTTTGACATTTGGGTCTTAATTACACAAAGGTCAATAAATGGCCTCAACATATGTTTGATGAAAATTTGTGTTTGAACTTCGGTTTGATACAATAGTAACATCATGTACTCGTTTTGAATTTCAAGTTTGAGCTTGTTCGTAGAATTGTTTTAAGTACCAAATGGGTATCACTTCTTAAGTTGTGTGCATATATTTTATGCCATTTGCTAGTCGTGCTTGTTTTGTTTTGTTAAGTGATTTTCCCCCTTTTTACCTCGACGTGTTTAGACCTTGTTTCGCGTGTTTTATGCATTCATGAATTCAAGTAAACACCACTAAGCTTAGACTGCCCTTTTAGTCTGATCTATTGTCTGGGGGTCTTTAAACATGTGGACTATCTGCAGATTAGTCGTGTATTTTATTACACATCGTGCATGTCCGGTTCCACGGCCGGAATCCCCGTATTCGTGGAATCATATCTTGTTTATATTATGTATAACGTGCCCGTCGTGCTGCTTGCTCTTTTCATTATATATGATAGAGAAAGGATGGGCTCTTTGTAGATTTACTATTCATGATATAATATGTATTCATGCTAGTTTCGTTTCATATTTTGTATTTATATTCAGTCAAGTAATTGTTTCAATTTCAGCAAGATTTATTCATTACGATTTTTATAAAACATATATATATATGATTCCATGCTCATGCCTAAATTGATTACCTGCCGATGCTTGTTGTTTTGGTGCCCAGGTGCAGGAGGCGTTGCCTTTGAGGAGGAGTGTCAGGAGGAGGCTTTTGAGCCACCCCCAACTCGTGAGTGGTAGCCCGACAACGTCATCTAGACATCAGGCGGGATCTTGAGTTTGGATTTATCATGTCTTAGGTTCTTGTATACTTTTGGTATTGTATTGGCCTTTGTTGGCCTCTTATTTTGGGATGTAACAACCTTAAGATACTTTTGTTTAACTTTCAAACTTGAATTATGTTGGAGATGTCATGTTATAATTCTTTTTCTGATATATTGATCTTGATGTTGTATTTACTCATGTCTTGTTGTGATGTGATTTGTTACACGCTTCCGCATAATTGATCGTGTGAGCTAGATTTCGCATGTTTCGGGATCCTCACAGCGGGAACCTGTAGGAAATTATCAAATGTAATTTCAAATTATCTCATTAAACAATGTCGCGGGCCCGGTTCTCGGTCCGGGGTCGCGGCAACATGCATGTTCCCTCTTCCATGTAATTTTTCCTTTCCAAATCTCCTATAAGTTAGGGACAAAAAAAAATCTCCTATCAACTTCTTACCAAAACAAAATTATCATGCTTTATTTTCTTTTCAAAACCATCATTTTAGACCATTTCTTCTTTGTCTACACAATGGAAGTGATAACCTTGAAATTGGAATTATGATCAATCACACGTTGTGGGCGGGCGGCTTTTGATGCAAGTATAAGGATGCAGTCTTCAGCAATAACCCTCCATTTTTTCATGTGAACCTGCTGGTTTTGATGTTTTTGTTGTTTTCTTTACCTTTTTACTATTCTATATGACCGTCTTTTTTCATGTTTCATTGCCTCTCTATTCTCCTTATTGTTCCCTCTATAGTTTGTAATCCTTCTTTTATCTTTATTGAAAAAAAAATATTAGAAAAGAGATTACCACAGCATTGTAGAATAAGAAGGTGGGCTTCTGAAACCATGTACACGATGAGCATGTACACGCCTCTTCACTATTTAGTCTTTTTTTGCTTTCAAAATCACATATGTAATTATCCAAAAAACAATAGAGTAACACAATAAGATGTTAAAGGATGCTTTTTAAATTGGATGATATTATAGAAGGGTTGTTCAAAATTGTCCTCTACTTCATCCCTAAAATTGAAAATGGCCTTCCTCTGTATAGATCAGCATTTAAGCGGGATTGGAACGTGTGGCAAATGTGTCTGGACATATTAGGATCTATCCTATCATGAGAGATCTTTTGGGACTCTTAAAAAATAAGAATGATAAATAATATATTTGTACCTTTTAGATTTATTTTTCTCTTGATAAAATTTTAAAAAAAGTTTAAATTTTAATGTATATTCATTTTTGGGCCCGGGCTTAGCACGAGCGTTTGTTGCTAGTTATATATATTAAAGCAAAGGGGGAGTTGGGCTGTGTCACGCCCCCAGACCGAGGCCCTAATAATCAAGTCCTTAATCCGGGGGACGCGGCGCGACGGACTAGAAAATTTCGCCCGCACGCGCTAATTATTTTCCCACAGGATTCCGCGGTGAGGATCCCCAAACGATCCATCACAACCAAAGAATTAATGTCACATCAATAATAATGTTATGCGGAAGCATGTAGCAAAATAAAACTTCATATAACAGATAAAGGTACAAGTTCGATATCAAAAGAGAAATATATACATAGCATAACCAAGGTTAATTACAGTTGTGAAACAAAAGTAGTTTAATTTATACAATCTTGACAAAGCCAACAAAGGCTATAAACAAAATTCCCAAAAGTAACTGTCATTTCCCAAGAAGATGTTATCGATACTCCAAACCAAACGTGACGTCTACATGACATCATTTGGTTGCCACTCGGGCTCCACCTGAGGCCCTACTGCCTCCTGCGTGCACTCCGCCTCAAAGGCTGCGGGTCCGACATCTGACACCAAACAAAAGAAGTATCAGACACGACGGTCTGGCAGGTGAATAAAACAGATCTGATATACAAGTTATGAACATCATGTTTAAAATCATAAGAATGTTGGTAAAAACAAATCATGTATAAGGAGTAGATTATATGAAGTATTTCGGTGCAAATAAATTTAAATATCTCAAACTAACTGATAAATATTCAAAATATTGGCAAACCACATTTAGCTAAATTCTCCTATTACCGAAGTAACAAGAGCAAACAGAAACCGTGGCTACTACCCGTGGGACCGGAACAAACAGAGCCGTTGCCACATAAAGTGGGACGGAAATCAGAACCGTTGCCACTACTCGTGGGACCGGAAACAGAACCGTTGCCATGGCCGGACAAACAGACAGAATCCAAACTGCAGTTGGCAAATAATTTTAAAGATCACAAGCCAGGTGATCAGCCCAACTAGGTGACCTAAGCTTAGTGGTGCCTTTCCAAAACCTGAATCGAAATAAATCAAATCATAATAATACATTTCAAAATCGATAAGAAGAACTACTCCGAACAAATACAAACGAACAGAATTAAATAATTCAAATGAGTAGTCTTACCGATAATTTCAAATGTAATGAACTGCTCAATTATGTTTCAAAATGATTTATGAGAAAACATATAATTTGTCTAACTTTGAATGAGACGATTAACAGTGTATGGTGGCTTACCGGGGGCCGTCTCAATACACACTTAGTGTCCCCATATCGGTTTATAAATGATGAGGTTGGTGTCTCTGAAGGTCTCCGACAATTGAGGGCATAAAGTGTACATTAAGACTAATAGAAAATCCCCGGGTAAGTTAATTACTAAACTTTCTCCATGGGTTTTATTCAAACGAAGTGATTCGGGCTCAAATTCTTAATTCCCAATGATTAATAAGTCATTAGGAACTTTTTATACTCAAACCGGGCCTCAAATTACATAACAGGCCCAAATTAAAAACATATACATCATAAAATATCTAGGCCAGAACCCAGGCCCGCTGGCTGTGCTGTTGTGTACAGCTTTCCTAATGGCCACTGATGCACAGAAATTTGGCCGGTGGGGTTTTTCTGCAGCAAGCAATTCTAAGACGTTTGGAAATTTCTATGTACTTGGGCCATTGGGAATAATGATAATCAAAAGAAAAGGCATCAAAAGGTCGTGAAAAATATAAGGAAGAGTTACCAAAAGGCATCAGGAATTGACATTGCCAATGGACTAGTGATAAAAGAAAAATAATAACTTAGCTGATATGGCCAGTAGAAATTCCTGCACTCACACACACACCTTTCATTAAGAGAGGAGTTTGTTTTTTTTCCTTTTCTTTCAAACGGGGTTTGGATTCTATCCAAATGCATCAGTTAGCTACCAAAAAGGGCATCAAAACACCCACAAAACACACGATCAACAGTAAGATTAATCACAAAGAAGGAGAGAGAAAGGAAGCATATAAACCCATTAACAGTTACAAGATTTGAGTTGGAATTCCATAAAACTGAACATGCATGTAAAATCTTCAAAATTGATCACTTGCCTGAGACAAATTGGGTCACAAAAACAGTCCAATAACTCTACACAACCAGCTGCAGGCCTACACCAAAACCTATAGAAAAACCCATTCAAAACCTCAATATTTTGAAAAGAGAAGGAGCTCTCAAAGAGCCTCCTTGCAAGCATGAAGAAGAGCTTCCAAAGGGTGTGAAAAACCCATATCTAAAAGAAGAAACAAAACCTTACCTGTAGGTATAAAAATCAGCAACAAAAGCTTGAAAAATGAAGTTGGTTCCAGCAGGAATTTTACACAAATGGTGTCTTTGGGTTGCTCATTGAATGAGGAAGATGATGCTAGAATCAAAATTTTGATTTGGATTGAATTTCCTAGGCATGCAAGTGGAAAAGAAGTTGAGAAGAAAGAGAGGAAACTCTCTGGTTCAGCTGCTACAGGAAACGAATGAGAGTGAGGAAGGTGAAGAACCCATCTTGGTTTTGACTTTAAAATGGGTAGTGTGGGTCCCAATGCTCTTAATACTTTGAGGCTTTAAAACTCCCTTTTGTGGGTCCCGGATGAAGTCGACGAAGAAGAGAAAAATAATCGTCTAAAAATCTAGTTTTCAAAAAGTATATTTTCCTCATAGTTTTGAAATTTCAAAATTTATGTACAGATTTGAGTGTGAAAAGACTGTTTTGTCCTTTTTCTCGAAAAACACGATTTATAGAGTTCGAATGCAAACGGAACAAACATGAAAGTTGTTAGAATCAAAATAACAAATCTAAAAATGTCGCAATCCATATTTTTCAAAAATCAAATAAATCCAATAACTCGAATTCCCACACTAACACGCGTCTTACGGGTCACCCCGGGCCCGTTCAAACCGAACACTACGCTCTCCAAATTCCCCAAAGCTATTCAAAATTCTAATCCAACTAAAAACTCAAGCTAATCGTCCCCTAATCCCGCTTAGAGACTAATCACAATTAAAATAACAATAAATTATACTAAACCTGGGTCGGGGTCTGACAGGCTGTGAGGGGTACCACCTTATCCTTGAAAAGTCTCTCATTTTAAAGAAATATAGAAGAAACAATTGTACAACCTCAGGCTTTGATGTTGGCCACTACACTCATCCAAAACAAATCTCCTCCCTGAATCTCCATTTCATTATTTTCTCCAAATCACCTCCCTAAATCTCTCCAATTCATTCAAAATTTTATAAAGACAACAAACTCACATATTTATCATATCAAAGGGACTTTTCTGCTTATTGATTGTGGGACCCAGGTAGGTCATCGATTTTAGATCGGGTCCCCACATCTGATAGAGGACACAGGGGTGAACCTAATGGTGGTAGACCCAAGGGAATTGGGTCCCATCTGGCCCCACAACTAAGGGTTTACACAGCTTGGGCGTCCATCACAAAGTGGGTTTTTATTTTGAACATCAGGCCGTGGTGGGGCCCACTGGGTGATTGATCACAAATCTGGTTCGCTCCAATAGCCGTACTAGGTTGGGCGATCTGGTTGGTGGGGACTGATCTAGGTCTTGATCAATGGGGCCCACGATGTCAGCAATTTTAATCGCAGGCGAAAGCTCGTTTTTTTTTTTCTTTTGTTTTTTTTTGAGAAGTTCTGTTACAGAACTTGTGTTAATGAGAAGAAGAGATGAGGCAATTCAGTGGTCTTAGGGTGTATGGAAAGTGTGTCCATCAGTTATGTAGAGAAGTTGGAATTCTATTAAATTGTACACCGTTGCCTTTTAGTTTCTGGAAATTAGGAAAAGGACCTTGATTGTTTTATAAACTCAAACTAAACCTTTTGACTTATTAAGAATGTGATTATTAAGTTTGTTTATTGTAATTTTACTGTGCTTTTATTATTACAATTTTTGTGGGTTTGATTATTTATTGCTTAGTTTGGTCTAATTATGTCATCTTTATTGGATTTTCCTATTTTGGGTCATATGCTTAGGGCCCACCATTTGATTTATATACGTGTAAATATTTTTTTTTGTGGATGTTTGATAACCACAACTTGCTAAAAATTAAGCGTAGCCTATCCGGGTCTCAAACTAACCATAAACCAGCTACAATGTTAGACCCATATATATATATATATATATACCAAGATCACAATAAAGGCTAGGCCATCTCTGGCTTCGCATCCACGTGATTTTTCAACCCAATATTTTAGATCATACTAAATCTCATCTGTTTTCCTAGAAATTTAAATCAATTGAATCTAAGATTAGAGTTTAGGGTTACCTTAATTGCATCAGCACAAGAGTTATTCTTTAAAAATTCTTTAAGGTGCTACTCACCTTGAGCATAGACTCAATCTTCCTCTCCTAATATCTCTCTCATTTAAATTGTCACATCTTATTAAAATCTAAATTTAAAATCTTGTCTCCTAAAATTTCTCTCTTAGTATCATTCAAATCTCTCGTAAAATTTCTTTTTTAATATCATTCAAGACTCCCTAAAATCTCTCTTAATATCATTCGAAAATTCAATAATTTGCAATCCTTCATCTTCATTCTTTGGATACATATATCTTATTTATTTTAATATTATTTTTTAATGATTGATTTTTGAAGAAAATGATTTGTAGATTGTGTGCAACCAGTGTAACAAAAAATAATTAAAAGTAAGTACATATACGCGAGGAGCTTATATTATTACAATAACTTGCAATAATTTTTTTTTATTGATTGTCTTGCTAGCACTCATCATTACAGTTGTTTTTCTTCTTTGTCCAAAGACATGTCCTAAATTTATTTATTTTTATTTTCAATAATATTAAAAAATATAATTCTTAATTTATTTTGTCTGTTAATTATATTTTTTTTCCATAAATATTGTTTTTGGTTTATTGTCACAACGTGCAATAGGAACGTACTATTATTTTTTTAATAAATTGCAACTCTATTTTTTCTTAGATTTATACCTTTTCTATTAATTAGCTTTTCATTTTTCTATTAATTAGTTTTTCAAGCACCAAAATATCTTTCAATTTGGATTTTAAGATTTTGCTTTATAGGTCGTATTTTTCATCTAATGTACTTTCCTATCAAGTTTTGAAGAAAGTTAGAAAATTAAGGGTTAGTAAGGTGATTAATTTAAAAATAAATTTAAGACTATGCATTCTTAGATGGATGTTTAATTTCATGTCCTTAATAAAGTTAGAAAAATCAAAGGGTTGTTCAAGTAAATAATCTAAAACTATGTCTTTTAAAATGCTTTGATATTATTTTTATTGAATTCTGTTACTTACAAAAGTGCTAGATATTTAATGTAAATATAATAAAATACTATAAATTTTTATAATGTATTCTAGATTTTAATTTAACTTTTAAATATAAGTTATATATAATGTTTTAGAAAAAATGAAGTATTCTAAATAAATTTTATTTGGGGCCCAGGCTTAGCATGGACGTTTGTTGCTAGTAGGGCATTTAAAACAAAAGAAAGGATTGATTCTTCTCCCATTTCCCTCCTTTTCCCTCCTTCCTTCTTCCATTGGTCTCTACCCAACTTTCATCGGCGAGCATCGGAGCACCGGCAACCACTAGCGTTCCAGCAAGCACCGAGAACCATTGTAAGGATTCTTTGTTCTTTCCTTCCCTTCCTCTTCCATCATCTCCTCTCCCTCTTTTTCTTTTTCACTCTTCCCACTTTCTCTACACATTTGAGCTTTTAATAACATCACAAGACATCAACGACGGCTACGAGATGCCGCTGACAACATGCTCTCTCTCTCTTTCTCTCTCTATCTCTCTCTCTCTCTCTCTTAATGCAATCGTTAGTTTTAGTTAGGCCTTTTTTTTTTTTGCATTACTATTATGTGGGTTGGATTTAGGGAGACAGGTAATGAGGGACTTACAACCTCTAATTTGCCTTTCAAGTATTTCTTGTCTACCTTTAAACATTGTTGACACAAAAATGTTCATTTGATGATTTTTTAAAATAAGCAGCTCTTATTTTCATTAACCGATGAAGTCCAACAAACAGGACCGATCAACATATGGAATACAGACTGTTGAAAGAAGGAAATCAAAATCTGGTTATAGTTGGTGGGTGCTCTATAACAACGCAATGGCCAAAATTTACACTTTAACCGATTTGTGCTGAAGATCGCTGACCACCGAAGGCTACCAACCGTTGAAGACTATTGACCAGTAAAACATCTGTGTGGCAGACAACATAATAGTCAGTATTCATACTTCTGACCAGTATTCATGCTTTCAGCCAGTATTCATGCCTTTAGCCGATGTTCATGCTTTTAGTCGATGTTCACTCTTCTAATGACCAGCTAGTGCTAGAGAACATTGACCTTTGGATATCTCTTAAACAATGCAATGGGTGGTGATCTGTATCTTCGATGACTGGTGGGCATTAAATATGATTTAGCCCCGAACAACCTATGTTTTGCACTCCGATAGTCGGTGGGCGCTACTTGTTCATTTCATTAACCGATAAATGGTTCTCGATAGTTAATGCCATGAGGTCCCATGATCTCCTTTTGACCAAGTCATGTAACTGGCAGACGCATGGAAGAGCAGCTACGACACCTTTTATTCCACATCATGAAGTTGCTCCTCACTTCTCCACGACTTCTGTCAGATATGGCTCCTGGAATACATATAAAAGGGGTATTCAAAACGGCATTCAGGACCTAAGAATCCTCACCAAAAAAATGGACAGAAGATTGTACTGCATTTTCTCTATGAAAACTAATCTCATCTTTTCACAAGGTAATGGTTAACTTATGAGAAGGATGGGCTCTTGGAGGATTTTCACATTCTAAATGATTCTCAATATTTTATTTTTTCTACTATACAAAGAGGAAAGCCACAATTCTCATTTGTTAGTGGTATTTTTTTTCACTTGGATTTCATATCAAAGTTATGTCACTCTAGGCCTTTCCTTCAAAGTAGTAGATTACAAAGATTTATGGGGAATCCATACTGGAAGACTAGTGTGTATCTGGTCGCCTCTACCAATCGGACCAAGAATAATCCACTACGAATGCCAATTTTATTTTCCCTTTTATAAATTTTGTATCTTATATTTTTTTATGTTTTGTCTCCTAAGCCCAACGAGAGGGTTGTATAAAAACTTTGTAAATGACCTATAATGCCCTAATTTCGAGGGTAAGACAAGTAGAACCTATAATGCCCCTATTTCGAATACTGAGATAATCGTCAAGGTACCCGGAGTTGGCGCTCTACTTCCTAAAAAATCCGAGAACTTCCAAGATCGTAGGTCCACAGTGAGGTCCAATTTGAAACTTTTTGAACACCATCATAATCAACGGTTGAATTGTAGAAGCGTAATTAATATAGTGGAAGCAAATGTAACAATAATGGAAGCTAAGGTATCATATAAAATGATTCAAGTGTAGTAGGGCTGAAGTCTAGCCAAATCTCAAAGTATGATTATTAATAAGTTTGAACAGATCAGTCTAACTCCCTGCTCACAACATAAACACTTAAAATCCAAAAGAAGGTACTCCCACACCCCAAGCGTAGGCACTTCGTCATCCAGCTCAACCTCTTGGTCAGCTAGTCCCCATCCATAGTCTCCGGCTACGGGCGCCTCGACGAGCGCGTCGTCTTCATAATCGGGGTCAATACCTAAGTACCAAGAATGGGTCAGACCCAAAGATCTGGCAAGTCGCAGTATACAATTATCATATGATAAATGCATCAAAAGAATAGAGACGGTCATATAATCAATGAGATTAACAATAATACGCAAGCTAGGCAATTGAGCAAGGTAAGCAGCTAGATTAGGATAAATAAGTTATCTAGTCTAATAGACATCAAAGTGGCACATTCACACAAGATAAACACTGCGGGATATTATGCCACAACACTCTCATACTGAACGCAATCGCGGTGGGGGAAATAAGTAACAGTGTTGGGGAATGATGAGCTAGCCCCTTAAATATCACTCGTCAATCTCAACACTCATCACTCAAACATTCAGAAGATTGGAACCGGTACACACCGTCCATCTAAACATAGCTCATCATGATAGCTCTCTCAACACTCATAATAGCTCCTACCAGTGACGATCAGTCCAAAGGTTGAGCTTAAGATAATTTAGTGAATGCTAATGCTGACTCTATTAGATTGTATGGTCTCAATCCATCAGATGATGTAACAAATTGATTTATTTCTTTATTTATCAATATAATCATGCTTTCCTTTCATGAGATGAATGGTGTTTTATTACTTACTTGCACATAACCAATACGAATGACATGATGGTTCATGAGATGAACCGGAGTCCACAAGTATATTAGATGTGACATGTAAGACCCCGACCCGAGTGATCTCGATTAGTGCTTAGTTAGTTGCATGTTAGTCTTGATTTGTCTTGTGAACTTTGGTTTGGTTTAGTTTAGAATAGCTTTGAAATAGCTTTTGGGATTTTGAGTGCCTTTGGTATTAGTGGGGCCCTTTGGGGGTTCCTTGTTTATGGCTTTATGTGTGCTTGAGGTTTTATATTGGTTTTCTTGATTTGTATTTTATCCTGTTTTGTTTATCTCGTTATTGCTTTCAACTTTCATGTTGATCTCGTTCCCGTTCGAAACCCCGAAACTTGACTTTTCTAGCTTCAAGGGCAAAACAGTACTTTTACACCAAATCTGTACCAAATTAGTGTTAATCCCGAAACCTGCGAAACATAAACTTTTTAGAAACTAGATATTTCGACGATCATTTCTTCCTTCTTCGTCGATTTCATCCGGAGCCCCGAAAATCACTATTTCAGCCCAACTAGGTTACTAGATGGTGGAGCCCACTTGTGTAGCTTATAAAAGGGAACCCATCTTCTTCATTCTCTCTTTTTCCAGCAACAACTGAACCTAGGGTTTTTGGTGCACTTTTCTCTTCTTCTCCTTGCTCAAGCATCACCAAACTTGCACCATCATCTCAAAAGATTTCATTTTCTTCTTCTCCATTGCAAGGGCTCTCCATTGGCACCATTTTTGGAGAAATCCCATCTCTCCAAGACCTCCTTCTAGCTTGCTTTGCTCATTTGGAGAACCTATTGGTAAGATCTCTTCCTAATCTTCTAGATTAGTGTTCTTCTAGCCTTAGAGAAGCTACATTTCCATTATTTAAGCTCTCTCTTCTCCTTCATTGTTTTGACCCATTTTAGGGTTTGTTTTGGGGATTTTTGTAGAGCTTGTTGTCCTTGACTTGCAAGAGTGCTAGGAGCTGTTTTTCATTGATTTAAAGACTTAAGGCAAGTGGATGTTTTGACATTTTTACATTTGAATGAGTTTGATGAAATGCATTAATGTTTTTACCTAATATTTGGAGGTATTAAAGACTTGTTTAGATTTGAAATAAATGCTTATATTGACTCTTGAAAGCTTGTTTTATTCATCTATGAGATTGCTAATCAGATTTGGAAAGAATGTAGAAAAGATAGGAAAATGGGAAAGAACCACTGAACTGCTGTAACAGAACCTGGGTTCTGTTACGCAGTTCACGCGGTCGACCGACCTGATGGACCCGATTTCTTCCCTCTCTCCCGCTACCTCCGCCCCGGGTCTTTCGGGGTGCGGCGGAGGGGAGGAGAAGAAAAAGATAAAGGGTTTCAACATCTTTCTTTTTTTTGTACGGGTATGCCAATTTCACTTTTCTACTTGGAGTTTAGAAACGGTGATCCGAAGATTCACCTTCACAAGTAGAAAGGGGAAATGAAACTTTTTCTAGTTTCTATTGCACACATATTTTAAGAAAAGAGACAAAAGGTTTTTTTTGAATGCCGTGAAAGGCTATTTCATTTGTTTGCTGTGAAAGGCGATTTTGCCGTAAAAGGCGATTTACAAGTCTTATCCATTATGAAAGACAAGAATTGTGATTTTTGTCTCTAAAAGAAAAATAAAGTACAATAGAAATCAAGAAAAGGAATCTGACTTCTCATTCGATTGTGGGGACACGTTCAGATCAACGGTCGCGAGTCATGTATGGGCTCCTCCATCGTCCATGCAGATGAGAACACGATGCTTGGATTCTTGGCTTGGCTTTCTAACCTCAGATTTTTAAAGGACAAAGACCAAAAGAAGGTCTTATATCCGATAAAAAGCTAAGTAAACGGGCTGAAAAGCCACATTTTAGCCATGTTGGTAGAAGAAGGGAGGTCTTGGGGGGGGGGGGGGTGGCCCCCCAAGGGTGCTTCAATCACCTTTTGGTGGTCTTTGCAGCAGAGTTGCAGGGCTTCTGGATTTTTTTGTCTTCGTCGGGAGGAGAGCGAGAGATCCAGATCGCACCCCTTTTTTTTTTCCTTTGGAATGCCCTCCTATTTATAGGCCTTTGGTAGCCATTTAGGAGGGTTTATGAGCATTGAATGTATTAATGCTCATAATGGGAGGAGTTACAAGTTTTTAAATTACTTGTTTTGTAACTCCTTTTTCCTTGAATTTGATTGGCCGATGGAGAATAATGAGCCTTTAATCGCTTTTAATCCCCATCATGGGAGGAGTTTCATGGCTTTAATGCCATAAATCCTCTGACTTGTAACTCCCATTTGCTTGCTTTTGATTGGGCCGTCCAAAATAATGATTTAATGACCGCATTAACTTGTCATAAAACGGGTCATTTAACCTCATTAATTGGTCGCCAAGTCGCTCGAAGAGTCGCGGGCCGTGCCGCGTCTTTTGGAATTCTTCTTGCGATGATCGCCGGTGGATCCACATGTTGTTTGATGTCGGATGGCGATGCAATTTCAGCCATTGATTGATGTCAAAGTGCTGGCAGCATCTGTCCTGTCGATTTCACGATCGGGCGGGCAGAAAGTGTGCTTTCTTTGTCGGCCGGTTGGCGATTTCGAGGCATCTAATGATCATCCAATGACTTCGGCGGCGAATCCGTGATGTTTGATGAAGATCGACAGATTTCATGCACGAAAAATCAGATTTTGGAAAAATCACAGGGGCCAATCAACTCGAAACGCGAAAAGGACCCGAAAAAGGGTCTTCCAGGGAAATTTTAGGTCGCCGGAATTTCCATGGTCGCCGGCGACCATGGGCCTTGGGCCCGTTTTTTTGTCGCCGTCCGGTCGCCGTTTCTTCGCCGTTTTTCGATCTTTTTTCATTCTTTTTTCTTCTATATTTTTGCTGACATTTCCCCTCATTTATTGGCCTGATTCTCTTGAAGAAAACCCGACGAGAAGCCACGCAAATCGGAGCACAAAGTTTCCTATTTTTTGGAAAGCCGAAGACTTTGTTGTGCGGTTTTGCCGATTTTTTGTCAAGCGTTGAAACTAGGCCAAACGATGTCGGGATGACCTGAAATTCGACGTGGAGCTTCTTGAGCAGTAGATAGGACCAACCATAGGCTTTGGTTTGAGTCTTGAAGCCTTTTGGGGCCCCGCAAACGCTTGCCTTGATTTCGCCATGAGAGAAATGCCGAGCTTTGACTTGTGGTCAACCGATGTCCGATTGACCTGAAATTTTGACAGGGAGCCTCCTGAGTAGTAAGTAAGACCAACCATGGGCTTTAGTTTGAGTTTTGAAGCCTTTTGGGGTCCCGCAAACGCTCGCCTTGATTTCACCTCGAGGAAAATGCCGAGCTTTGAAACTAGGCCGAACGATGTCCGTTTGACCTAAAATTTGACAGGGGACCTATTGGAGTCATTTTGAGATGATCCATTAGCTCCGATTTGGATGCCATGATTCCGGGATGCTCCGCCGCCGGTAGACCTGTTTTTGCTTCCTGAGAGTTGATGAAGGGTCAAACGTCGTCCGTTTGACCTGAAATTTGGCAGGGGGCCTTTTGGAGGTATTTTGAGACCATCCGTAGGCTCTGATCGAAGTTTTAAAGTCTTCGACACTGTCGCTGCCGGGAGCTCTTGTCTGGCTGTCGGAGGAGTGAAGTTAGGCCAAATGATGTCGAAATGGCCCGAAACTTCATGTGTACCCTTCTTTTGACTGCTTTGAAGGATCTTGCAGTTTTTGTTTGATTCTGACAAGATCTGGTGCTTGAAGTGGCGCCTTCCTATTTATGGCAGGATGTGGCTCCATGTAGCATTTGGTGTTGAAGGGACATAGTGACATTTTTGGTGTCAACAAATGCCCCCTCGAGGTACAACGACGAGGTGTGCAGCTCTGGCAGTTGGTGTGCCTCGAAGAGAATTTGAAGGAGATCTTCTTGCTTGACCAAGAGTCTTGAGCGTTTTTCTTTTGATGGAGTTGCTTTTTGAGCTTCCAAGGGATTTCGCGGTAATGAGAGGGGTCATGTACCGTCTCAAGGCAAGGATTTTGAAATGACATTTGGATATTGGTTTTTGGTTTTGGGTTTTCCCTTTTAACCTTGTGAACCTAAAGGCTTTATGTGGCACATTAGGCGGTTAAGAAGGTTTCTTTGGTTTTTGACCTTGTGACCTAACAGGCTGTATGTGGCGAGTTAGGGGGTCGGGATTTTGGTTTTTTTTTTTTTCGTTTCGGCCTTGTGACCTAACAAGCTGTATGTGGCAAGTTAGGGGACCATGGTTTGGTTTTTTGGTCACTCTTTGGGACAATTTTGGGTCCATTGGAGTGGTTTGGTTTTTTGTGGAATGTCAATTTCAAGATTGTGGCTTGATTTGGTGCATGGGGTTGGATGGTTGGGTTTCTTTTGGAAGCTTATGAAGCTTGAAAATTTTTGGTATGGTCCAGTCAACTCAAGAGAGGCATGGAACCATTTTTGTATGCTCTTGGTAAGAGAAATTTTGACTAAAAGCCACTTTTAGTGCCTAGGTGGTCAAACCTGGCTCATATGGGCTAACCCATGGGACCTTAAGCTTTTAAGAATGGCTTAGATCTCATTTGGTGTCATTTTGTAAAGAATATCTAAAAATATCCCTTTTGTGTAGAGAATATCTAAAAATATCCTTACTTGGAGAGAATCTCTCAAGTTTCCTTGATTTTGGGGGAGATTTTCTCAAAGTATCTTTCTTTGGGAGAAAGAGTGTTTCTTAAATCCCCTTTCTTTTTGGAGAGAATTTCTCAAGAATCTCCTCTTTAGGAGAGAATATCTCAAATCTCCTTCTCTTTTGGAAGTTTGCTAATTTTTAGCACTTACCTCCTTGCTTTTCTCCTCCTTTCCTCTTTTGGTTTGCTTTCTCTATAAAAGCAAAGGAGATGGGTTTTCTTTCTCTTGTTGCTTTCTTTTTGCAAAAACCTTCAAGAGTGCTCCAAGAATTTCTCAAGGATCTTCAAGTTCCTTCTTCTTCTTCTCCATGGCTTCAAGTATGTCTTCTTTTTCCAAGAAAACCCCATGTAGATGTAGAAAAGTTCCTTTTCTTCTTCTTTTTTTCTTCTTTCTTTTCTTTTCTCTCTCTCTCTTTTTTTTTCACGTGTTTTCTCTTTTTTTTTTTTTTTTTTTTTTAACGTGTTTTCTTTTTCTCTCTTTTTTTTTTGTTTTTTTTTTTTCACGTGCTTTCTTTCTTTTTTTTTTTTTTTTGTGCACGTTCTGATTCCTTTTTTTTTCTTTTTTTTTTTGAAGAGGTTTTTTTTTTTTGTTCTCTCTTTTTTTGCTCATCATGATATGAGGTTTATGCAATTCAAGATGATCATGCATTCTTTCTTCTTTTTTTTATTTAAAATGCATCAAGATAAAAGGCTAGAATTTCTAGGTCAAGTCAACGTGGATTTTGACTTAGGCAAAGTTTGATTGGTTTTGACCAAATTGGGTTGGAATTGGTCAAACTTTTGTCAAAGTTTTCCTAGCATCTGATGCATGATGATTTTATGCATGATTTTTAGTAAATGGAATTGGGAGCATGATGATGCATACCTCGAATTTTCTTGCGAATCTTGGGATTTTTGGAGCTTGCAGCAATGTTGAGCCCACTTCTCCAGTCTCGCAGAATTTCGAGGAACTTTGCAAGTTTTAGAATTTTGAGCTCGCAGCAATGTTGAGCTCTTTTCTGATCTTGCGAAGATTTGAGAAGAAAGGCTTGATCTCGCAGCAATGTTTGAATTCGAGTCTTCTTCAAGAATCCTTCATTGATTATGAGCTCGCAGCAATGTTGAGCTCATCTTCAAGCTTCCTTTCTTTTTTCGGGGTGCCTCCTTTTTCTTCGAAATTGCCCCGGAACCATGCCAAAATTTCGCTAGGATTTTTTTTAGCAAAATTCTGTCATTTGGTGTTTGATTTCTTCCTTTCTGACTTTTGCAGGTGGTTCTTCCAGAACGAACAAGGGTAAGGGCCTTGTTATTTGATGCACCTCGACAAGGAGATCAACGAGATTAGGCAGCGTCTCGAGTTGTTGGAAGAACAGACTGCTGCTAAATGGGCTGCTGTTCTTGAAACTCGTGCCAGAGAAAGCACTCTGATCCGTCAGGTTGAAGAGGTTGACGGGAATCTCCGAAGGAAGACTCAGGAGCATGAGCGATGGCAACTTCTTTGGGAGGAATTCCCTCGTGCTGAAGATGGATCGCGGTTTTCTGCCGCATTTTATGGCAGCATCTTGAAGAAGCGTGGCCTGGAAGCCTTGGAGGCTGAGGCCAAGAGTCTGCTCGAGGACCTTAGTCTTTGGTTGAAGACTATGATGGACTGAGCTTTTGACAAACTTTCTTCTTTATTTTTTTTTTTGGTACCTCCATGTATAAACATTTTGGCACTCTGTTTTTTTTTTGTATCCCCTTGTTCTACTTAAATTCTTTTTTTTTTTTTTTTTTGAAAATAAGCAAAAGTTGAATGGGAATGTTTGTTTGAAAATCTTGATCAAAAGGTTATCATTTTGTGAAAATCTTTTGTCAAAAGTGTTGTTTTGGCATGAAAGCCAGATTTTGTGGCACAAAGCCTGGTTTTTGATGGCTTGAAAGCCGAAAATTTTGAAGTGGCATGAAAGCCGATTTTGGTGGCGTGAAAGCCAAATTTTGGTGGCGTGAAAGCCGATGTGGCATGGAAGCCGATTTTTGGCATGAGAGCCGATTTTTTGTTTTTGGCGTAAAAGCCGGATTTTTGGCATGAGAGCCGATTTTTTGTTTTTGGCATAAAAGCCGGATTTTTGGCATGAGAGCCGATTTTTGGCGTAAAAGCCTGATTTTTGGCATGAGAGCCGATTTTTTTTTTTTTGGCATAAAAGCCGGATTTTTGGCATGAGAGCCGATTTTTGGCGTGAGAGCCGATTTTTTATTTTTTGGCGTAAAAGCCGGATTTTTTGAAAACCAAGTTTTGTTTTGTTGGCATGAGAGCCAGATTTTGTTTTGATTTTTGGCGTGAAAGCCGATTTTTGGCGTGGAAGCTGAGTTTTTTGGCGAAAAAGCCAGATTTTTGGCGTAAAAGCCGAGTTTTTGGCATGGAAGCCGAGTTTTCGGCATGGAAGCCGGGTTTTTGGTTTTCAAAAATGCAAGTATCGACTAAGAGTCGCCTCCCTGCTGAATGGTATTGCAAGTATCGATGGAATGTCGCCTCCTTGCTCATTCGGTTGCGAGTATCGATGGAATGTCGCTTCCTCGCGAAGTTGGGTGCAAGTATCGACTAAGCGTCGCTTCCCTGCTTTTTCTTCAAAAATTCATTTTGCGGGTATCGATGGAATGTCGCCTCCCCACGATTTTTGAAATTTGAGGTTTTTTTCGAACCTTTGTTTTTCTTTTGAAATTTGGGTTGTGGATATCAACTGGAATGTTGCGTCTCCACGATTTTTTGAAATTTTGCAAGTATCAACGAGGTGTTGCTTCCTTGCGATTTCGAGGTTTTGGAAGTATCGAATGGGGTTCGCATCCTTCCAATGGGTTTTTGCGAGTGTCGACTTGACATTGCTTTCTCGATTTTTGTTTTTAGACACGAGGGTCGTAAATTTTGACCTAAAACCATTTTTGGCGGTAAAAAGTAAGGCGGACTAGGGTGGAAATTCCCAAGTCCTGAGTTTTGTTTCAAACCAAGAATTTTGGGTTCAAGGATCGAAAATTTTTTGTTAAGTTTGGGAAGAGGCTCCTAAACTTGGATTTTTGGTTTTTGATTTTCTTTTGAACAATGAAACGATGAAAGTAAACATTGTTTTGAAAGTTCAACATAAAGATGAAAATTCCAAAAGGAGTGGGTTTGACGAGCAAGTACCTGGAAATAGGCTTTGGCCTTGCAGGCGTCGCTCTGACCCAGTGGAGGAAGTCTTCAAGGGTAGTACCGCTTTAAGAACTTGCCGTTGATGGGCAGCATACATCTATCACCTTCCATGTTTAGAAGTGCGTATGCGCCATTGGAGAAGACTTGGTCGATGATGAAGGGTCCCTCCCATTTTGGTTCAAATTTGCCTTTGGATTTGTGAGCGAAAACCATCGGCCTTTTCACCGCAAGAACCAAGTCACCCTTTTTGTGGGCGCGTTGCCTGACCTTTTTGTCGAAAGATCCAGCCATGCGTGCTTGGTAGAGCTCAATGCTTTGGAGTGCCTCGAGCCGTCTCTCATCGAGATTGTCCAGCTCTTGGAGTCTTAATTTGACATTGCTTTCTTGCGTCATGTCATTTTGTGGAGATACCCTTAAGGAAGGAATTTGTACCTCTAAAGGGACAACAACTTCGCATCCATAGACCAAGGAGAATGGCGTGCTATGGGTCGGTCCTCGAACGGTAGTTCGGTAGGCCCACAAAGCTTCGGATAGTTTGTCGCCCCAGTCCCTTTTGTGGCTAGAGACCATTTTTTTGAGAATTTTGCAGAGTGTCTTGTTGAAGGCCTCTGCCAGTCCATTCGCCGCTTTTGTGTACGAGAGAGGGTAGAACCGGTTCTCCTTGAGCGGGGCCAGGTATGCTGGCCTTGCAGATCTTTGAGACCTTCTTTGTTTTGGAGAAGGTCTTGGAGACCAAGTCTTGAGGTAGACCTGGTTTCTTGCAGGCTGAGGTTTCGCGGAGCTGTCGCGAGCTTCAGTCTTCCTGGCGGTTGCCCTTGGTGTCACGGTAGTGACGTGCCCAGGGGCGGTTCTCTGCTTCTTGGCAGGAGTTGTTCCAGCTGCGGGAAGTGGGAAAGGTCCCAGCGACCCGAAGACGATGGACCGGGGAGAGGAGGTCAACCCGGTGTCTTGTGTGTTACCGAAGGAAGTGACACTTCGGCCGCTGGCGAGGCGCTTAGGAGCGCATTTGTTTTGCTTCTCTTGAAGCATCAGTTGGTACTTGTTCTCATCGAAGGTGATTGTCAGCGAAGCTGCCATGTTAGTTTTGAAAAACCTTTCTGAAACAAGACCGGATCCATTAGTAATCACAAGAATGTGGTGATCATAAATGGTAAGAAACTATGGTTTTTTCTTTTCAATTTGCTCGAGGGGACAAGGCCCGGCCCAAGCAAGATGAAGAAGGCAAAAAGCCATAGAGTATACAATTGTTCTAAACGCGAGTATGAAAGGCTCAGAGTGAGCGTTCCAGTGACTACTAGAAGCAATTGTAAACCTTAATTCAGATTACCGAGGAGCGAGGCTCACTCGAGGTAAAACGATATAAGGTTGGGAGTACAAATGTGTCGGTCGCGAATACAGTAGACCCAAGAGGGCGTACTAGCACCGCTAGGCACAGATGTTGTAAATCGCATCCTTGAAATGGACACAAGATGGGATTTTTGAAAGGTCAAGGTTGGGTTCATAAAAGAGAGCAAATGGCACTCCGATCCGAAAACGTGCTCAACATTTCTGCGAGCACAGAGTCCGAAAGGGAAATAACCAGAATTTCTCGAATCTGGACCCAACAATGACGGAGTTTTTTTTTTTTTTTTTTTGAAAAAAAGTCAGGATCAGATTCATCAAAGAGAGCAAATGACGTTCCAACCCAAACACGTGCTCAACATTTCTGCGAGCACAGTAATCCGAGGTGGAAGAGGTCAAGATTTCTCGACTTTGAACCCAAACGTGACAGAAGTTTTTTTTTTTTTTTTTGAAGATTTTTTTTTTTGAAAGTCAGTATCGGATTCATCAAGGAGAGCAAATGATGTTCCAATCCAAACACGTGCTCAACATTTCTGCGAGCACAGAGTCTGGAAAGGAAGAGATTAAGATTTCTCAAAAATCGATGAAAATTTTTTTTTTTTAGGGTTTGAGAATACATCGAGTTCTCACGATTCGTTCTTATGAAACCAATGTTGATAGATCAGCCCCCAGGTAAGGGTAGGATTACTTAATGAACCCGTTTGGAGGACCCTTACCTAGAACGCAATCGGGGTCAACTTCGATCAAAGAACGCAATCGGTAAAACTTTCGTGTTCTCAAATGCTCCCCCCCTTTTTTTTATGGACTCATCAGAGAGAGCGAATGGTCCATTCCCGGTCTGAACAGGGGCTCAAACAATTTCTGCGAGCCCTAAGTCAGAAAGGGAAAGAAAACCAAAATTTCTCAAATTTGGATCCAAAAGAGAGAAGATTTTTTTTTTGAAAATCTGACAAGTTTGAAATCAGATTTTTTTTTCGAACCCATCAGCGAGAGCGAATGGTCCATTCCCCGTCTGAAAAGGGGCTCAAACAATTTGTGCGAGCCCTAAGTCAGAAAGGAAAAGAAAACCAAAATTTCTCAAATTTGGGTCCAAAAGAGAGAAGATTTTTTTTTTTTGAAAATCTGACAAGTTTGAAATCAGATTTTTTTTTTCGAACCCATCAGCGAGAGCGAATGGTCCGTTCCCCGTCTGAACAGGGGCTCAAACAATTTCTGCGAGCCCTAAGTCAGAAAGGAAAAGAAAATCCAAAATTTCTCAAATTTGGGTTCAAAAGAAGGAAGATTTTTTTTTTTTAAATCTGACAAGTTTGAAATCAGATTTTTTTTCGAACTCATCCAAGAGAGCAAACGGTCCCTTTCCCAATCTGAAAACGTGCTCAAACATTTCTGTGGGCACTGAGTCCAAAAGGGAGGAGATCGAGATTTCTCAGATCTGAATTCAAAGAACAAGAGAAGATTTTTTTTTTTTTTTTGAGAAGGAGAAAGATTGGAAATAGACTTAAAGAAAGAAATTTCCAAAGCAAAAAAAAAATCCCATCTCATGTTTTTTTTTTTTTTTGCAAGATTCAACATCGGCCACCAACTAGAAAGGTGCCAAAGAATCTAAGTTCATGTTCTCGAATGAACGTGTCCCACCGGGTGTGCCAGCTTGATGGACCCGATTTCTTCCCTCTCTCCCGCTGCCTCCGCCTCGGGTCTTTCGGGGTGCGGCGGAGGAGAGGAGAAGAAAAGGATAAAGGGTTTCAACATCTTTCTTTTTTTTGTACGGGTATGCCAATTTCACTTTTCTACTTGGAGTTTAGAAACGGTGATCCGAAGATTCACCTTCACAAGTAGAAAGGGGAAATGAAACTTTTTCTAGTTTCTATTGCACACATATTTTAAGAAAAGAGACAAAAGGTTTTTTTTGAATGCCGTGAAAGGCGATTTCATTTGTTTGCCGTGAAAGGCGATTTTGCCGTAAAAGGCGATTTACAAGTCTTATCCATTATGAAAGACAAGAATTGTGATTTTTGTCTCTAAAAGAAAAATAAAGTACAATAGAAATCAAGAAAAGGAATCTGACTTCTCATTCGATTGTGGGGACACGTTCAGATCGACGGTCGCGAGTCATGTATGGGCTCCTCCATCGTCCATGCAGATGAGAACACGATGCTTGGATTCTTGGCTTGGCTTTCTAACCTCAGATTTTTAAAGGACAAAGACCAAAAGAAGGTCTTATATCCGATAAAAAGCTAAGTAAACGGGCTGAAAAGCCACGTTTTAGCCATGTTGGTAGAAGAAGGGAGGTCCTTGGGGTGGGGGGGGTGGCCTCCCAAGGGTGCTTCAATCACCTTTTGGTGGTCTTTGCAGCAGAGTTGCAGGGCTTCTGGATTTTTTTGTCTTCGTCGGGAGGAGAGCGAGAGATCCAGATCGCACCCTTTTTTTTTTTCCTTTGGAATGCCCTCCTATTTATAGGCCTTTGGTAGCCATTTAGGAGGGTTTATGAGCATTGAATGTATTAATGCTCATAATGGGAGGAGTTACAAGTTTTTAAATTACTTGTTTTGTAACTCCTTTTTCCTTGAATTTGATTGGCCGATGGAGAATAATGAGCCTTTAATCGCTTTTAATCCCCATCATAGGAGGAGTTTCATGGCTTTAATGCCATAAATCCTCTGACTTGTAACTTCCATTTGCTTGCTTTTGATTGGGCCGTCCAAAATAATGAGTTAATGACCGCATTAACTTGTCATAAAACGGGTCATTTAACCTCATTAATTGGTCGCCAAGTCGCTCGAAGAGTCGCGGGCCGTGCCGCGTCTTTTGGAATTCTTCTTGCGATGATCGCCGGTGGATCCACATGTTGTTTGATGTCGGATGGCGATGCAATTTCAGGCATTGATTGATGTCAAAGTGTCGGCAGCATCTGTCCTGTCGATTTCACGATCGGGCGGGCAGAAAGTGTGCTTTCTTTGTCGGCCGGTTGGCGATTTCGAGGCATCTAATGATCATCCAATGACTTCGGCGGCGAATCCGTGATGTTTGACGAAGATCGACGGATTTCATGCACGAAAAATCAGATTTTGGAAAAATCACAGGGGCCAATCAACTCGAAACGCGAAAAGGACCCGAAAAAGGGTCTTCCGGCGAAATTTTGGGTCGCCGGAATTTCCATGGTCGCCGGCGACCATGGGCCTTGGGCCCGTTTTTTGGTCGCCGTCCGGTCGCCGTTTCTTCGCCGTTTTTCGATCTTTTTTCATTCTTTTTTCTTCTGTATTTTTGCTGACATTTCCCCTCATTTATTGGCCTGATTCTCTTGAAGAAAACCCGACGAGAAGCCACGCAAATCGGAGCACAAAGTTTCTTATTTTTTGGAAAGCCGAAGACTTTGTTGTGCGGTTTTGCCGATTTTTTGTCAAGCGTTGAAACTAGGCCAAACGATGTCGGAATGACCTGAAATTCGACGTGGAGCTTCTTGAGCAGTAGATAGGACCAACCATAGGCTTTGGTTTGAGTCTTGAAGCCTTTTGGGGCCCCGCAAACGCTTGCCTTAATTTCGCCATGAGAGAAATGCCGAGCTTTGACTTGTGGTCAACCGATGTCCGATTGACCTGAAATTTGACAGGGAGCCTCCTGAGTAGTAAGTAAGACCAACCATGGGCTTTAGTTTGAGTTTTGAAGCCTTTTGGGGTCCCGCAAACGCTCGCCTTGATTTCACCTCGAGGAAAATGCCGAGCTTTGAAACTAGGCCGAACGATGTCCGTTTGACCTAAAATTTGACAGGGGACCTATTGGAGTCATTTTGAGATGATCCATTAGCTCCGATTTGGATGCCATGATTCCGGGATGCTCCGCCGCCGGTAGACCTGTTTTTGCTTCCTGAGAGTTGATGAAGGGTCAAACGTCGTCCGTTTGACCTGAAATTTGGCAGGGGGCCTTTTGGAGGTATTTTGAGACCATCCGTAGGCTCTGATCGAAGTTTTAAAGTCTTCGACACTGTCGCTGCCGGGAGCTCTTGTCTGGCTGTCGGAGGAGTGAAGTTAGGCCAAATGATGTCGAAATGGCCCGAAACTTCATGTGTACCCTTCTTTTGACTGCTTTGAAGGATCTTGCAGTTTTTGTTTGATTCTGACAAGATCTGGTGCTTGAAGTGGCGCCTTCCTATTTATGGCAGGATGTGGCTCCATGTAGCATTTGGTGTTGAAGGGACATAGTGACATTTTTGGTGTCAACACGGCTAAGGGGCGCGGTCGACCGGCGACACTGGAACAGGCCCCCCTGTTGGGCAACCTGTTGAACTGCGGGAGTCTCAGTTCTGCAGAGCACGCGGTCGACCGGCCTAGGGCGCGGTCGACACAGAGGTCAGGCTCTCTGGAGCCTGACCAAAACACTATTCACCTATTTGAGGTTACATCTCCCGGTCGACCTGGTCCATGGCCGGTCGACCGAGCCCCTGTGTACGCGGTCGACCGGCCATGGGCCAGGTCGACCGGCCCAACTGGAAACCCTGCAGAAAAATGGACTTTTGCCCTATGTTTAGGTGGACCTTAAAGGTAACTTAGTGACCCTTTTGTGGACCCGTTGGACTTCTTTTGAAGATGGTTGAACCGACATCTCCTCACTGTTAATCCGGTTGTATCGGTGCTTAACCTAGTTCAATCTTGAACGGTACGGAACGACGGGATATCCTTTCTTTTATCTAAACGCGAAATTGGTTTGTTTGGATATCGCGAATCCGTTTTCCCTTCGATGAATGAGTAGGTTGTAAGGTACTACTAGATTGACATTGTGCCTAGGATCCCATCCCTTTTATGTTTTGTTTAATTAAAACTCGATTAGGGTTTGAATTCCTAAAGTGCATAAAGAGCCCGGAATGTCTCTATACTCAAGGAGTACCAAGTGATCATCACAATAGACATACGGGGTCCTTATTCACTTGATTTATATCGAATCCCGATACTTGTCCCGAATTTCAAGAAATGTGAATTATCATTCCCGAAAACATTGAATTTGAAACTAAAGCTTTTGCTAGCCCCGACATGCACTTTCCGTTTGAAAATGAAATTAGTGCTTTTAAGCACCCCGTCCCGCCCGTTTATTAAAGTGCATTACATATGATTTGTACATGACTTGTTTTACATGATTTGACCTATGAGTCGGCACCACTAAGCTTGGCTTTCCTTGCCGGTTTGATCGATTGACTTGGAGACCCTTTCCCGTCCCGCCAGCTGCAGTCTTGGATCCCGCTACCTGGTTATTACCGTGGTCTTGTCCCGATACCCGGTTCGCTACCGCGGTCCCGTCCGGTATTGTATTATATTATGTATATGTTACTTATGTTGCATCTTCTCACTTCGATGACTGAGACAACATCCCGATATGCTCATATCACTTCGGTGATAGAGGACTTAGCTATGTGTGGTTGCCATCTTGTCTGTTTCCCGTTTCCTTGAATACCTTACATGTTTTATATTGCATATGTATTTAAACAAATGTTTCTCTTGTTTTATGAAATTAATGCTTTGACAGGTTTAAATGATTTTCAAGGTATTTTCTATATTGTTATGTCTTTTCACCCGTTTGCCAAACCGTTGTGTTTGACCCTTTGCTTTGGTACTCAGGTCCCGTTGTTGGTCTCCCCGAGGAGGAGCTTGAGGTTGCGGTCGGCGAACCGCAGCGATTAGTTGAGTGGCACGCCGATGATGTCGTCTAGACATTCGGGTGCTTGAGTTGCGTAACATATTTTGGGTTGTGTCTAACCATTCTTTTGGGAAACTTGATACTTTATTCATATTGGCCTTTGTTGGCCTCTATTTTTGGGATCAATGTAATTAAACTACTTGCTCTAAACCTTAACTTTATTTTGGGGTTATAGCTTTAATGATCATTGCTCATTTTGATACTAGTATGGAACATGCTTTAATCTTGTATCTTGGACATGAATGTATGAAATAGATTTGCTACACGCTTCCGCACATAAAAGAAATATTCATGTTGATGTGATATTCTCACCGCGGACACCTGTGGGAAATTGCATGTACGAGTGGCATCCTTCTTGATGGACTCGTATACGTTTTGAGTTTTGGTTTGGAGTTTGGAATTAATTCATACATACTCATACATATCACTTATCATATTTATTAGTCCCGATCCCGGATTAGGCCCGATGGCCCGGTCCGGGGTCGCGACATGACACGTGTGTGGATGAGATCCACATACTGGAGACATATATCACAAATCCTATACTTAAATTGATTCACATCCGGTGATGAGATTGGGCATCTCATCTGATAAGATTGCAACACTTTGATCACTATGAGATAGTGTGAATTGTCTTGATCATCAAAATGTAAGATTCTGGATCATTGTGATGGTACATTGGATGTATTGAAGGACCATGAGAAGCACCTTATAAATCACTGTCTTTACTTTAAGGTCGGCTCTCATAATTCCCTAGCAATAGGCTTTCAATCCTGAGACATTAATGAACTCAAGTTTCTGTTTATTCATTTGCTTTGAGTCACCAATGAGTGAGGCCAATAGTAGGTCAACTGTCACGCCCCCAAACCCGGATCCCTACAGCGGTCGGACCTCGGGAAACTCGAATTGGGAAGTAATTGATAAAAATATTTCTCCCTAGGATCCGCGTGTCTGAGGAAGTCATAATTTCCAACAAATTAGAACATTTTCACGGAAGCTTACATGGCGTTGTGACCCGGAGTCCGTGGCCTTTGGATTCCACGTCGCACTTAACCTATTAGCGTAAAGCTGTCATAGCAATGCAAAACTCAGACTGGAACAAACCAAGATAATAACATATACAGAGCTAACAGTAACAGGCTCATCATTACCCAAGCATATTCAAGTTATAAATTAACAAGTGCATTAATCACAATCCTAAGGAAAAAGGCTAACAAAAGCCGTACAAAATAATAAGCTAAGAACAATTGCTACCCAAGTGTGTAACGTAACTACGGAGTTGAGCATGACGTCTATATGACATCACTAACACAACAAACCTACAAAACTCATGACTTCACAGCCATCTGCACACGTACTAGCTCAAGACGGGAACCTCCCACCTAAAGCACCAAAGCATAGTATATCAGACACGACGGTCTGGCAGGTGATCAATTTAGGCATGAGCATAAAACGAATAAAGTTTGAAGGAACAGTTAAAACAATATACTGAGTTTAAAACAATAATATAACTAAGATACTTTTCAGAGATACAAAAGTCCATGCACAAAATACGAAACAAATCTAGCATGAGTACATATAATATCATGAACAGTAAATCCATATTGAGCCCATCATTTCTCCATCATACAAGATGACAATGGTAAGCACGTACGACAAAGCAAAGCACGACAAGCAAAACACGATCCCACGCCACACAAGGTAGACGGGGAGCCGGCCGTGAAATCGGAACAAAACACGATGTGTATATAAATACACGACTAATCTACAAATAGTCCATATGTTTAAGGACCCTCGGACAGTGGATCAGACTGAAGGAGCAGTCCAAGCTCAGTGTTATTCACCTAAATTCATGAATGCACGAAACAAGGCGAAACATATACAAGACATATCGCAAATAGGGGAAAATCACTTATCAAAACAAAGCTAAGCAGATCAGAATATAGATAGCATAAGCTATGAACATATTGAAACATAAGAAATGATTCCCTATTTGGTTCTTAAAATAATCCAAAATAAAGCTAATGTAAGTCAAAACAAGTGCAAACCGATATCCGAAACAAAACTGATGCTTATAAGTCGAAACAAGTGCAAACCGATGCCTAAAACAAAACTGATACTTATATGTCAAAACAAGTGCAAAACAATATTCTTCCTGTCAAAAATCAAGATTTCAAAATAAGCTTCTCAAATATATATGTTAATACTCTTCATTTGACCCTTGTGTATTTGAAACCAAAATGTCTGAGTTTAAAAAAAAATTAGTGCCCCCGAAGCTAGAAGACATTTCAGATTTCAAGTGCACAATATCAAGCTAAAAGCCCATAACATATTCTGGTTTTCATATCCTAGGAAACCCTCGAGAAAAACAAACTAGTCCCGAAATCAGTATAGGTCTGCTCGAACAGGTACTCATCCGCTTGAGCGGACTGTCCTAGAGATTTGTCCGCTCGAGCGGGCCCCTCTGTAGTCTCGCCAAATAGAGGCCAGCTCGCTTGAGAGGGCTGATGCTCGCTCGAGCGGGCATGGCTTCTAGCCTGCCCTGTGCCAGGCAGTGGCCTAGTTCGCTCGAGTGGGCTCCTGCGCGCTCGAGCGAACTGCTGCCTGGGCTTAATGAGTGCAGAACTGCCTTCCATTTTGGCCATTTTTTTGATCTCTTCCTCCCTTCTTCTCATAACTGAACAAACCTGCACATCCCCGAGCCTCCATGCTCTCCAAGGGTTCATTGAAACATTTCTAACCCATTCATACCACAACCTAAACATTTCATCTCCATTCTCCAATCATTAGAGATCATCAACCAAACTATTCAAAATAAGTAAATTTGCAACCGAAAATAGAATTCAAACTTGACTAAATCAAGGATTCTCAAGTCATACTAGAAACATATGCATGCAAGCTTAAAAGTAGATTTCAAAACTAAACAGCCATTTGAAGACCTTGTCAAGTACAAAATTAGCAAATGAAAACAACATTTTTCAACCAATTTGTCCCCATATTAGACATCCAAAAGAGAAGCTAAAAAGATCACTTGCCTTTGCCTCTAGCACTCCAAGACTACTCACAAATCTCACCAAAAAGACATAAGCACACCTAATAAACAAAACCACCAAAACATATTAAAAAAAAGATCAAAATAGGAAAATAAACAAAAAGGATGAACTAGATCTTGCATCTTGAAATCATGGAGTTATTTGAGGTCTAGAACAACATACTAAGAGATGGAAGCAAGAAGCTTCCTCTAAGATAGCCCTACAGCAACTCTATTGGCTGAAGGAGATATTGTTGGCGACGAAACAACAAGAAGATGGTGCCAATAGAAAGCTCTCAAAGCATGGAGGAGAATGGTGGTGGACACTCTTCATTTTGGTAGAGTATGGTGAAGTTTTGAGAGAGAAATAGGCAAGAGGAAGGAGAGCAAGGTTCAGCTCTGTTATTGTAGAAACCAGCCGGGAAGAGACGATGGAAAGGGGGGAGAAAGGAGGTGGCTTCCTTATAAACAAAGTCATGAGTGGGGCCCACAACTAATAGCACTTCATGGGCTCGGAACTGGATGCTGGCCCCGTTATTCATTGACCGATGAAAAGATGATATTTTTGCCTATAGGCATCCTGTCTCGCCCGTCTATGTGTTTACATCATATGGATATTTGCACATGTCCCGATTTCTTGCATATGACCAATGTGTCGGCACCACTAAGCTTGGACGACCTTGTCGGTCTGATCCACCGACTTGGAGGTCCCCCCTCCCGTCCTGCAAGCTGCATCTTGGATCCCGTCCCATCCCAATATCCGGTTTGCTACCGTGGTCCCGTCCCGTATAATATAATGTATTATATATATTTCGTTGAATCTCACCACCTCGCGTGTTAGAGATCAACGCCGCAATGTGCTCACATCACTTTGGTGATAGAGGATTTAGCTTTGTGTGGTTGCCATCTTGCTAGTTCCTTATTCTTTAGTACCTTTACATGTTTTCAGATTGTACATGTGATTTCTAATAAATGATGCACTCTATTTCACGAAATTTACTGTTCAAACATGTTTCGATGTTTTCTAAGGTACATTTAAATATTGTTATGTTGCTATATCTTTTCACCCACCTGCCAGACTGTCGTATCTGACCCACTCTTTGGTACTCAGGTCTAGATGCCGGTTATCTCGAGGAGGAGCCAGAGGAGGCAGCCGGAGAGCCGCAATGTGGAGGAGAATGGCAAGCTGACAATGTCGTCTAGACATTCGGTCAAGCCTTGATATACGACACATTTTGGGACTTGGGATTATACTTTTTAGGGTTTGTGGCTAACACATTCTTCTGGTTGTACTAGCCTTTATTTTTGGGGAGTGATAAATTAACTGATCTTTTGTATAAACATTTAACATTTACTTTTGGGAAAATGCTATAATGATCGTTGCTCACTCTAACATCAAGTTGTATACACGTGCTATCAGTCTTGTGATTTTGAAATGAATTATGAATTGATTTGTTACACGCTTTCGCACCTTGAATGAAAATGCTATGTATATGTGATATCCTTACCGCGAACACCTGTGGGAAATCACGTGCATAGGTAGTATCATGTTCTTATTTGATTCGTGTACATATTAGCGAAATAATCTAATGCACTTGGCATCTTACCATCATCATTACTAAAACCGTCCCGATCTCGGATTAGGTCGGTAACCACGTCTGGGGTTGCGACAGACTGGTATCAGAGCGAGACATGTTTCAGGCAATTAAAAAAAAACTAAAAATCCTAAGGACGTGGAGAGGATTCGTTAGACTTTTCGTTAGCTAGAATCGTGTGAGCAATGTGTGACCCTCTACTTCATTATTATGTGCTAACATCTTGTTTTGCAGCATTATGCCACCTTGTAAGAGGCCAGTAAACGACAATCCCTTTGCAAGCAATAGTGATCACACTGGGCCAGTTGAGGAAGATACTTCTGATAACACCATGCAGAACCAGTTTTAGCAGATGATGCAGGCTATGCTTGATCAAAAACGCCAGGCCAATGAGAACCATGGTAGTTACAGGAGCAAATAACAAAGCGAGAGGAAGATCATGCTAGGGAAATGGCACAGATGCAAAGACAGTTGTTAGAAGTCTTAGAGCGAAGGCCTGAACCAGTTCTAGCTCAACTAGCAGGCCAACAAATCGTCATCAATCAAAGGGAGAATGACCCAATTGCTCTATTTGAATGTTTTCGCAAGAGAGGTCCGAAAGAGTTCACTGGAACAAAGGACCTTTTAACTGCAGATGATTGGATAGAACACACGGAGAACATTTTTGAGGTCTTCTAATGCATGGGAAGAGAACAAGTAAAACTTGCAGCTTCACTATTTACCGATTTAGCAGATATATGGTGGAAGACAGTCAAGGAAGAGTACAGAATTATGGCAGATGCACAAGCTTGGGCTAATTTCAAGAGGCAGTTTGGTGATAAATACGTACTCACTCATGTCAAGAGGCAGAAGGCAATATAATTCCAGCAGCTTGTGCAAGGCAACATGACAGTCCTCGAATACCTCGCAAAGTTTGAAAGGTTGTCCCAATATGCTCCGGAGTTGATAGACATCGTTGAGAAGAAAATTGCAAAGTTCCTTGAAGGACTTAACCCAATCATAGAGAGGGATGGTACAGGAGTTGTGCCACTTGCAACCTTTGAAGAAGCTGTCAAGAGGGCTTATAAGTTCGAGAATTTGAACAACAAGATCATCAGAATTCAAGGAAAGAGTCAAGTTCATCAATAGAACCACCAGCAGAGAAACCAGCAGAACAAGAGGCAGATGCCAGAACAAAATGTTCAGAATCAAGTGGTTTGCATTCACTATGGGAAGAATCATGAGAGTGCCCAGTGCCGTACCATCATAGGTGCAAGCTTCAGATGTGGTTCGATGAACCGTCAGATGAGAGATTTCCCGAGACCTAATAGACAAAATTAGCAACAACAGGGAGCACAACATCTGGCACCACCTTAAAATGCACCAATTGTCCAGAATCAGGCAAGGCCACTGTTGGATTTTGAAGAGAAGCTCGGTATTGTGTGTTGGAATTATTGTTAACACATTGTTACATGAGTACAGCACAGTATGCCTCAGCTCGGCACAGCACATAATGCCTCAGCTCGGCACAGAATGCCTTAGCTCCGTTACGGTAAAAGAAAGGAGATCGGTAAAAAGAATGGAGATCAATAAAAGTAAAGAGCCCGGAGCAAAGAGCTCAGTAAAAGCATTGAGCTCGGTCATGACAACTCAGTTCATTGAAGCGCAAAGCTCAAGAAGGATCAAAGCAGAGTTCGACAAAGGATTGTGGTCGGTAAAGCGCAGTGCATGGTTAAGCACTGAGCTCGGTTAAAGCATCAAGCGTTGAGCCCAGTTAAAGCATCAAGCGTTGAGCCCAGTTAAAGCGTCAAGCATTGAGCTCAGTCAAGCACTGAGCAGCTCGGTAAATCACAGAGCTCGTTTAAACACTGAGCAGCCCGGTAAACTCGTTCAAGTACTGAGCAGCTCGGTATAGCGCAGAGCTCGTTCAATCGTTGAGCTCCGTCAAGCGTTGAGCTCGGTAAAGCGCAAAGCTCGTTCAAGCACTGAGGTCGGTCAAGCGCAGAGCTCAAAACAGAAAGTCACGCGATAAAACAGGGGATCTCTTCCAATCCTTGAAAAGTGCTCAAAACAGAAACTTGCACGAGAAAAAACAGGGGAGCACTTTCTATCCTTGCAGGAGTTTCCAAAACCTCTCCTAGCCTTTTTACAATCATGAATTAGGGTTGGCAAATCCTATATAAAAAGGCATGCTAGGGATCGTTGAACATACACAGAAAGACACACAGAGACAGACAGAAAGAGAGAGATTCGTAAGGGTGTGTGAGCTTGCAAGGAGTTACTGCTGTGATTCCGCTACAACAAGTAAAGAAGAAACTCTACATCAAGAAGATGGTTCTTCATCAGTAGTTTCTTCAGATAAGTGTCTCTCAATTCATATTTATTAAGAGTCTGATTGTATGGGATTAAGAGTGAGAGATTAATTTCTGTAAAGGGTTCTTCTCTAATCATTGTAAAACATCAAGTGGGTGCTTGGTGCTGGGGTTTGGTGATCCTGTCTGTTGGTGCAGACGAATTGTAAAGGGAGTTGTTGCTTCCTAGATAGTGGGTGCTATCTGAATCAGGGGTGGGTGCTCCTTGAAGTTGAAGCTTCAGAATAAATCAGTAAGACTAGCCTCGGATTGGTGTCCAGGTAGTCGTTGCACCGTGGACGTAGCCTTTGGGTGAACCACGTTAAAACCTTGTGTTCCTGTGGTTGATTGCTTTTTGTTTTATTGCTTTGATTATTTGGACTCACTTAAAAAGTATTGAGACATCACTGATTCACCCCCCCTCTCAGTGATCGTGTGATTCTAACAATTGGTATCAGAGCGAGGTTCCTTTAGCATGCATTAACAAGCTGAGGGTGATCTCTAAACGAATCACATGGGGTCCAATACTGGGAATACAAAAGCACCACTGTTTGATGGTACTAACTACTCCTTCTGGAAGCTAAGGATGCAGGCTTACATTAAGTCACTTGGCTATGATGTTTGGGAGGCTGTAAGAGTTGGCTACAACGCTTCTATCACACCCACTGATGTTGCAACGAAAAAACTAGCAGACAACGACTCCAAGGCGCAGAATGCTCTCTATAGCAGTCTTGTGGACAGCGAGCTTGTCAAAGTCATGATGTGCAAAACAGCCAAAGAAATCTGTGACAAGCTGCAGAGTATACATGAGGGTGATGAGAATATTAAAGAGGCAAAACTTCAGACTTATCGCTCTCAGTTTGAATCTCTTCACATGATGGAAGACGAGAACATTGACACTTACATGTTGCGAGTCAATGAAGTGAGCAATTCCATCCGTGGGATGGGAGAGGAGATCAAGGAGCCAGTCATCGTTAAAAAGATACTTAGATCTCTTCGGCCTCGGTTCGACTCCAAAGTGTCGACGATAGAAGAAGCAAAAGATCTGAATGTTTTCTCCATGGATGAGCTTCATGGTTCTTTGACTGCTTATGAGATGCGCATAGGCAAGACATCCTCATCTGACTGGGAGGCGGCCTTCAAGGTACAAAAAAAGGTAAATGATACTGATCTAGGTGATGATTCTGATGATGAGCTTGAGGTTCAATTCGTCAGAAGATTGAAGAAAGGTAGCAACGGAAGTACAAAGGGAAGTTACCTTTCAAGTGCTTCAATTGTGGCGGTGTTGGCCACTTTGTTGCAAAGTGTCCGCTCAAGGAAAATGATGAAGAAGACTCTTATGCTGATAAGAGTCAGAGAAAGTAGAGGTTCAGCAAAACAGGAAAGACTAAAAGCTTCATCAGCCATCACACCAACGATGCGTCTGAAAGTTTAGACAATGACGACTCAGCTGAGTCGAATGAAGCACTCTTCATGGTCACTGTGGAAGAGGAGAAAGAGTTGGAGCCGGAACATGATGAGGCCGAGGTCAACCTTGAGGAAGATGATGAGGCTGAGGCCAACCTCGAAGGAGAACTAATTGCGGCACTTAAGGAGTTAAGCCTAGAGCGAAAAACAAGTAAGAAAAATCTGAAACTCCTCCATGATGCTGAAAGTTCTGTAATTTCTTTAAAGACTCAAGTTGAAGAGTTTAAGAGAACCATTGAAATTCTAGAAAACCAAGTCAGTGCTAAAACTGAGGAGGTTGTGAAACTTGAGAATGAAATCCTTGGAGCAAGGGCTGAAAATTTAAAACTTAATCAAAAGCTCAAAGTGCTCCAAGCGATCAATGGAACAATGAAGCTAAACAACCTGTTGAAAGTTCAAAGGCCTCCCCACATCAAATTCGGTCTAGGATATGAGACCTGAGAATCCTCCAAGGTTGCACCTCCTGAAAAGACAACAGCACCACCCAAGTTTGTGAAGCAAACAGCTACACCTTCTAAAGCTGTGAAGCCCACCATCCAACTTAAGAAAGAGACTATACATGTGAAGTCTAACCAACCACAAAGAAGATTCAGATTTTATGGTTACTGTTATCACTGTAATAAGTTTGGGCATAAAATTGCTGAATGTGAATCTCGTGCTAAACCTAGTAGGATTGCAACTAGGAACCCTTTCTCTGTCCTAAGTAGCCACAACATTGAGTGCCATAAGTGTCACAACTTTGGTCACCTGGCTAGGGACTGCAGGTTGCATATTGCTAACCAATTTCAGGTTGAGAAGAAACCCAAATTGGTCAAGGTCTGGAGGGTGAAGAAAAGGGCAGAAGAATCCAAGGAATCCTTCATTGTGCAAACCGCTTTCAATGCTCAAAAGAAGGCTGCACCATGGATCCTTGACAGTGGCTGTTCAAGTCATATGACAGGTGACAAAACCAAGTTCACAAAGCTACAACAGTTTGACGGTGGATCTGTAAAATTCGGCAACAATGACGGCTCCAAAATCTGTGGCAAAGGCGCTATTCAGCTGAAAGAAGGCAAGATCAGTTCTGAAGAAGTGCTGTATGTGTCTGGACTTAAACACAACCTGCTAAGTGTAAGTCAGATCTGTGACAAAGGTCATGAGGTAATCTTCACAAAGAATGGGTTCGCAATCAAGAAGTGTAGCAATGGCAAAACACTGGCTACAGGGTCAAGAACAACAGGTAATCTATACACCTTGTCTGATGGGTCGGAGAGAACTTGCTTGATGAACCAAACTGAGGAAAGCTGGTTGTGGCACAAGCGCCTCGGGCATCTAAACTTTGACAATCTGTCAAAAATTTGCAACACAAAGGCGGTGAGAGGTATGTCTATGATAAAGAAGCCTTCCAACCCTGTTTGCAATTCTTGTCAAAAGGGAAAGCAAACGAGGGTGGTATTCAAGACAAAGGAGCATCACACAAAGAAACCTCTTGAGCTTGTGCACACTAATCTTTGCGGAGCAATGCGAACTCAAAGCACCAACGGAGATAAGTATTTCATGTTATGCATTGATGATTATACTAGAATGACATGGGTTCTATTTTTAAAACATAAACATCAAGCACTTGATCGGTTCAAAGTGTTTAGAGCACAGGTTGAAAATATGCTAGGGAAGAAGATCAAGACGTTAAGGTCTGATCGTGGAGGCGAATTCATATATGAAGAATTCACCAAGTTCTGCGAGCATCATGGGATTCAAAGACAATATTCAGCCCCTAGAACTCCACAGCAAAACAGAGTTGTTGAACGCAAGAACCGCACCGTGCAGGAAATGGCACGCACTATGCTGGTTGAGAGCAAACTTGCTGACAGATATTGGAAGGAAGCAATCCATACTGCAGTATACATTCAGAATCGATGCATGATCAGACGACATGAAGACAAAACTCCATATGAATTGTGGTTTGGACGGAAACCTTCAGTCAAGCACTTCAAGATATTTGGTAGCAAGTGCTTCATCAAGCGACTTGAACAGAATCTGGGAAAATTTGAAGAAAGAGCTGATGAAGGTACATTTTTGGGTTACTCCTCCACTAGCAAGGCATATAGGTGTCTTAACAAAAGGACCAGAAAAATTGTAGAAAGTGTTGATGTTAGAATTAACGAACCTTATGAACCCATGCATGAAACTTGTGAAGAAAGTCCGGTTTATGAGGACTTGTCTGAGTTAAATGATGAAAGGGCTGAACCTAATGATTCTAAGGAATCAAGGGACGGTTCAGAAGTTGCTACTCCTAAAAAGCACAACACTTGGGTAGGACAACATCCTAAGGACCAAATAATTGGAAATCCTAAGGCTGGTGTTCAAACTAGACATAGTGTGGCTAACACTTTTTCACTAGTATCAATGATCGAACCCAAGACAGTGGCTGAAGCAACCCTTGATGAAAATTGGTTAAAGGCTATGCATGAGGAGTTAGAGCAAATAGAGAAGAACTCCACTTGGGATTTAGTCCCTAGACCTATTGATAAGAATGTCATAGGTACTAAATGTGTCTTTAGAAATAAGCTGAATGAAGACGGTCAAGTTGTGAGAAACAAAGCAAGGTTAGTTTGTAAAGGCTATGCTCAAATTGAAGGCATAGATTTTGAAGAAACCTTTGCACCAGTGGCTCGTCTGGAAGCCATACGAAAGTTCCTAGCATTGGCTGCATACAAGAACTTCAAGGTATTTCAAATGGATGTGAAGTCAGCCTTTTTGAATGGGCTACTTGAGGAAGAGGTATACATTGAGCAACCAGACAGTTTTCTCTTGAGCAACAGTTCAGAACTGGTGTGTAAGTTGAGAAAGGCTCTATATGGCCTGAAACAAGCACCGAGGGCCTGGTATGCACGGCTGGATAGTCATCTTCGCACGATTGGTTTCGGCAAAGGACTGGTTGATAGCAATCTCTACATCAAAACAGAGCAAAAAAACCAGTTGGTTGTCATAGTTTATGTCGATGACATAATCTTTAGTGGTAATGACGAGGAATTGTGCAGAAATTTTGCTGAAGAGATGAAGAGTGAATTTGAAATGTCAATGCTTGGAGAGCTGAGTTTCTTTCTTGGTCTCCAAGTGCAGCAGCTGAAGCATGGTATCTTCATATCACAGTTGAAATACATCAAGGAGATGCTGAAACGGTTCAACAAGGAAGACAGCAAGCCAGTAAGCACGCCTATGTCTACGAACACAAAGCTAAGCAAAGATGACAAGGCTCCATCAGTTGATCACACCACTTACCGATCAATGATAGGCAGCTTGCTCTACTTGACAGCTACAAGACCGGACATTCTACAGGCGGTATGTATGGTGGCGAGATTTCAGGCATCACCAACAGAAGAGCACCTTACAGCAGTGAAGAGGATATTTCGGTATCTCAAGGGAACTTTGGAGCTCGGCATCTGGTATCCGAAAGGTAAATCATTCATTCTCATTGCATATTCTGATGTTGACTGGGTTGGATGTGTAGATGACCGCAAAAGCACAAGTGGAGGTGCATTCTATCTAGGTGAAAGATTGGTGGCTTGGCACAGCAAGAAGCAAGATTCAGTTTCTCTTTCTACAACAGAAGCAGAGTACATAGTAGCAGCAACTTGCTGTACCCAAGTCCTGTGGATGCGCCAAATGCTCTCAGATCTCGGTGTTCAGACGAGAGATCCTACGCCAATCTTCTGCGACAACACAAGTGCCATTCATATCTCCAAGAACCCTGTCCAGCACTCCCGCACAAAGCATGTTGCCATACGTTATCACTTCCTCAAAGAAAAGGTTGTTGACGGTGAGGTAAAATTGGAATATGTTCCAACCACTGAACAAGTGGCTGATATCTTCACAAAGCCTCTACCAAAGGAAGTCTTCGAGTATTTTCGCAAGAAATTGGGAGTTACTCACTCTCCCAAGCCTTAGGAGACCTTCTTGTTAGGGGGAGCATGCATTATTGCTATTCTTTTTGCTCCTAAGTCAGTCCCTTTGTGATTGTTATCAAAGGGGGAGAATAAATTGAAAGAACATGTTGTTCAGGGGGAGTCTGTAACTGCCGAGAAGACATGCTACAGTAGTTCAGAACAGAACAGGAGTCTGTAACTGCCGAGAAGACATGCTATAGTAGTTCAGAACAGAACAGGAGTCTGTAACTGTCGAGAAGACATGCTACAGTAGTTCAGAACATAACAGAAACTTGTGTGCAAGATCGATTGATGGTTAACATGTTCCAAGTGTTGCCAACAATTCCAAAGGGGGAGATTGTTGGATTTTGAAGAGAAGCTCGGTATTGTGTGTTGGAATTATTGTCAACACATTGTCACACGAGTACAACACAGAATGCCTCAGCTCGGCACAGCACATAATGCCTCAGCTCTGCACAGAATGCCTTAGCTCAGTTACGGTAAAAGAAAGGAGATCGGTAAAAAGAATGGAGATCGGTAAAAGCAAAGGAGCCCGGAGCAAAGAGCTCGGTAAAAGCATTGAGCTCGGTCATGACAGCTCAGTTCGTCGAAGCGCAAAGCTCAATAAGAATCAAAGCAGAGTTCGGCAAAGCATTGTGGTCGGTAAAGCGCAGTGCGTGGTTAAGCACTGAGCTCGGTTAAAGCATCAAGTGTTGAGCCCGGTTAAAGCATCAAGCGTTAAGCCCGGTTAAAGCGTCAAGCATTGAGCCCAGTCAAGCACTGAGCATGTTGACACCAAAAATATCACTATGTCCCTTCAACACCAAAAGCTACATGGAGCCACATCCTGCCATAAATAGAAAGGCGCCACTTCAAGCATCAGATCTTGTCAGAGTCAAACAAAAACTGCAAGGTCTTTCAAAGCAGCCAAAAGAGGGGTACACATGAAGTTTTGGGCCGTTTCAACATCATTTGGCCTAACTTCACTCCTCCGACAGCCAGACAGGGGCTCCCGGTAACGACAGTGTCGAGGACTTCAAAACTTCGATCAGAGCCTACGGATGGTCTCAGAATACCTCCAAAAGGCTCCATGCCAAATTTCAGGTCATTCCGACAACGTTTGACCCGACCTTGACGCTCCGAAGCAAAATCAGGCCTGCCGGCGGCGGAGCACCCCGGAATCATGGCAATCAAATTGGAGCTAATGGATCATCTCAAAATAACTTCAATAGGTCCCCCGTCAAGTTTTAGGTCAAACGGACATCGTTTGGCCTAGTTTCAAAGCTCGGCATTTTCCTAATGGCGAAATCAAGGCGAGCATTTGTGGGACCCCAAACGGCTTCAAAACTCAAACCAAAGCCTATGGTTGGTCCTATCTACTGCTAAAAAGACTCCCCGTCAAATTTTAGGTCAATCGGACATCGTTTGGCCTAGTTTCAAAGCTCGGCATTTTCCTCGAGGCGAAATCAAGGCGAGCATTTGCGGGACCCAAAAAGGCTTCAAAACTCAAACCAAAGCCCATGATTAGTCTTATTTACTGCTCAAGAAGCTCCACGTCGAATTTTAGGTCATTCCGACATCGTTTGGCCTAGTTTCAACGCTTGACAAAAATCGGCAAATACCGCACAACAAAGTCTTCGGCTTTCCAGAAAAATAGGAAAGTTTGTGCTCTGATTTGTGTGGCTTCTCATCGGGTTTTCTTCAGGAGAATCAAGCCAATAAATGAAGGGAAATGTCAGGAAAAATACAAAAGAAAAAAAGAAGCAAAAAAGGTCGAAAAACGGCGGAGAAAAGGCGACCGGACGACGACCAACAAATGGGCCCAAGGCCCATGGTCGCCGGCGACCATGGAGTTCCAGCGACCCAAAAGTCGTCGGAAGACCCCTTTTTCAGGTCCTTTTCGCGTTTTGAGTTGATTGGCCCTTGTGATTTTTCCAAAATCTGATTTTTCGTGTATGAAATCCGTCGATCTTCGTCAACATCACGGATTCACCGCCGAAATCATTGGATGATCATTAGATGCCTCGAAATCGCCAACCGGCCGACAAAGAAAGCACACTTTCTGCCCGCCCGATCGTGAAATCGACAGGACAGATGTTGCCGGCACGTTGACATTAATCAACGTCTGAAATTGCATCGCCATCCGACATCAAACAACATGTGGATCCACCGGCGATCATCGCAAGAAGAATTCCAAAAGACGCGGCGTGGCCCGCGACTCTTCAAGCGACTTGGCGACCAATTAATGAGGTTAAATGACCCATTTTATGACAAGTTAATGCTGTCATTAACTCATTATTTTGGACGGCCCAATCAAAAGCAAGCAAATGGGAGTTACAAGTCAAATGATTTATGGCATTAAAGCCATGAAACTCCTCCCATGATGGAGATTAAAGGCAATTAAAAGCTCATTATTCTCCATCAGCCAATCAGATTCAAGGAAAAATGAGTTACAAAACAAATAATTTAAAACTTGTAACTGCTCCCATTATGAGCATTAATGCATCCAATGCTCATAAACCCTCCTAAATGGCTACCAAAGGCCTATAAATAGGAGGGCATTCCAAAGGGAAAAACCCGGGGGAAAAAAATCCAGAGAAATCGCCAGAGAAATTCACTCGAAGTCCAGAGAATTGCCCGGAAAATCCAGAATTCCTGCAACTCTGCTGCAAGACCACCAAAAGGTGATTGAAGCACCCTTGGGGGGCCACCCCCCCAAGGACCTCCCTTCTTCTACCAACATGGATAAAACGTGGCTTTTCAGCCCGTTTACTTAGCTTTTTATCGGATATAAGACCTTCTCTTGGTTTTTGTCCTTTAAAAATCTGAGGTTAAAAAGCCAAGCCAAGAATCCAAGAATCATGTTCTCATCTGCATGGACGACGGCGGAGCCCATACATGGCTCGCGACCGTCGATCTGAACGTGTCCCCACAATCGAATGAGAAGTTAGATCCTTTTTCTTGCTTTTCCTTTTGTACTTTGTATTTTTTTTAAGAGACAAAAAATCACAATTCTTGTCTTTCATAATGGATAAGATTTGTAAATCGCCTTTTACGGCAAAATCGCCTTTTACGGCAAACAAATGAAATCGCCTTTCATGGCATATAAAAAAAAACCTTTGTCTCTTTTCTTAAAATATGTGTGCAATAGGAAACTAGAAAAAGTTTTATTTCCCCTTTCTACTTGTGAAGGTGGATCTTCGGATCACCATTCCAAGATTCCAAGTAGAAAAGTGAAATTGGCATACCCGTACAAAATGTTGATACCCTTTACTTTTTTTCTCCTCCCCTCCGCCGTACCCCGAAAGACCCGGGGCAGAGGCAGCGGGAGAGAGGGAAGAATCGGGTCCATCAAGCTGGCACACCCGGTGGGACTCGTTCATTTGAGAACATGAACTTAGATTCTTTGGCACCTTTCTAGTTGGTGGCCAATGTTGAATCTTGCATAAAAAAAATTTCGTCGATTTTTGGTTCAAATTTGAGAAATTTTGATCTCTTCCTTTTCAGACTCTGTGCTCGCAGAAATGTTGAGCACGTGTTTGGATTGGAACATCATTTGCTCTCCTTGATGAATCCGATACTGACTTTTAAAAAAAAATCTTCAAAAAAAAAAACTTCTGTCACGTCTGGGTTCAAAGTCGAGAAATCTTGACCTCTTCCTCCTCGGATTACTGTGCTCGCAGAAATGTTGAGCATGTGTTTGGGTTGGAACGTCATTTGCTCTCTTTGATGAATCTAATCCTGACTTTTCTAAAAAAAAAAAAACTTCCGTCATTGTTGGGTCCAGATTCGAGAAATTCTGGTTATTTCCCTTTCGGACTCTGTGCTCGAAGAAATGTTTGAGCACGTGTTCGGATCGGAGTGCCATTTGCTCTCTTTTATGAACCCAACCTTGACCTTTCAAAAAATCCATCTCGTGTCCATTTCAAGGATGCGATTTACAACATCTGTGCCTAGCGGTGCTAGTACGCCCTCTTGGGTCTACTGTATTCGCGACCGACACATTTGTACTCCCAACCTTATATCATTTTACCTCGAGTGAGCCTCGCTCCTTGGTAATCTGAATTAAGGTTCACAATTGCTTCTAGCAGTCACTGGAACGCTCACTCTGAGCCTTTGATACTTGCATTTAGAACAATTGTATACTCTATGGCTTTTTGCCTTCTTCATCTTGCTTGGGCCGGGCCTTGTCCCCTCGAGTAAATTGAAAAGACAAAACCATAGTTTATTTCCATTTATGATCACCACATTCTTGTGATTACTAATGGATCTGGTCTTGTTTCAGAAAGGTTTTCAAAAACTAACATGGCAGCTTCGTTGACGATTACCTTCGACGAGAACAAGTACCAGCTAATGCTTCAAGAGAAGCAAAACAAACGCACTCCTAAGCGCCTCGCCAGCGGCCGAAGTGTCACTTCCTTCGGTAACTCACAAGACACCTGGTCGACCTCCGCTCCCCGGTCCATCGTCTTCGGGTCGCTGGGACCTTTCCCACTTCCCGCAGAAGAAACAACTTTTGCCAAGAAGCAGAGAACCGCCCCTGGGCGCGTCACTACCGTGACACCAAGGGCAACCGCCAAGAAGACTGAAGCCCGCGACAACCCCGCGAAACCTCAGCCTGCAAGAAACCAGGTCTACCTCAAGACTTGGTCTCCGACCTTCTCCAAAACAAAGAAGGTCCCAAAGATC